>CM056172.1:8863140-8952059 GCA_029691765.1 Entomobrya proxima
TATTATTCTCTCTTCTTCCATTTGGAAGTCATCAGCTTGTTGTTGAAGGATAGAAGCATTCAAGTAGAAATAATAAAAACAAATGATTATCGTTTCAAGCCAAAATATGACTTGGTGCACACCAGCAGGATGATATAATGACGATAGTTATGATATCCATCGTGTTTTCTCACCCACATGCAAGAACTGAAAACAATGTGAAGTAAATGTGTACATCATGTTTGCCTATTTCTTTCTGGTCATCATTTTGGCCCTGCCGTTCGTCCCTCTCCTGATCACAGTCACCACCATCATTATAGTGTGTAGAGTAATAAGTCTTAGTGGTGATACTATTTATTAGGGTGTCTTTTTCATTAATTTTGTTTTCAGTGTAAACTCTAGGTGCATTTCATGATGATGACACATGCGTGTGTGATGATGATGATGGAATGATACACATCAACCTTTCCTCAACAAGCTTCACCAGCTTGTTTTGCGTAGACTAGAGGTGAAACTGATACAACTTTACTTTATTGTTAGTAGCCGGACCGACAACTAGATACGAAACTAGTTTGATGGTAGAACTACGTAGTTAGTTTGCATATCTTTTGCACATCATCTATAGTAAAGCTTTAATTCGCAACTTCCTCAATTGAAATGCGATCCCTTAAAAGTATAGCGAGAAGTAATCCAAAATTCCAGTTAGAATCTATATTAATCATTGTATCCGGCTTTACACAAATTATGTTCAGTGCATGATCAGTGTGTAGACAACCGTATACAATTCATCACATCACATGATTCTCTGGTATTTTACACTTTCTGCTTTGAAGAGAATAAAGGTTATATAATATTCCGATTCAACATTTCACCAATGTAAATATAGGGTCACAGTTCAAATTATCCACAAAAATAAACCTAATAAACTGCTTCGTGATAATTCGTGAGACATAAAATTTCCCCAAATAAAATGAACCTGTAGGTTTTAGTATTAGTCGAGATACAAAAAAATTGTGAGATTTTGCTAATTGTTAGTCATCATAGTAGTCAATAGTCAATACCAAAGGCCATACTTTTACTTGATATAACTTTATGTTTTCATCAACTTAACCTCTTTGATGCATAATAAATAAATGTAATTTTAGTTTAGTCTGTAAACCACATCATAACCTAAGAGTTCGTTGACAGAAATCTTGTATAATCCTTTGGATGTGGGTTGATCAGAAGCCACGGATTAATATAGCCGTGATTTTCTTGGAAGCTTTAAACAAAATTATAAACAAATGCAAAACTCCGTTGTACCTCTTATTTACAAGCTATATAAATCCTCATACATCTTAAACGCAATTCTCGTACGCAGTCATCCAGTCCAGACATCAAAAGATTCCTTTGCGGTACACGTGCAAATCGCACACCGAAGGTTAGAGAGCGTGTTATAGCTTTAAAAGATATTTTTTATGTTTTTGTCAACTGTTGAGTACCTATTTACCAATGTCACAGTTTGCATAATTGTGCGCGACTCAATAACACGAGTAAAAAGTAAAACTGGATAGGTTGAGATTTCTGTCATGATATATCGCACACTTTAGTATAAAACACGGTTCACCAAACTTCTCACTTATTACACACTTTTCTCGTATATTTTTTCTCTTGCTTTTCCTCTTAGTGAGAATACCGGAATTGGTTGAAAATGAAAGGTTTCAGAACAGCGGGATTGTCCTTGTTTTGCAACTAAGAAAGTAGAAATTCAAAGCGATAACACGGAAATCTCAGAGGGTATCTTTCGTCTGTCATTAATGATGATTACATTACGTATTTCTTGTTTATCTGAAAGTTAAATGGAATCACTGCAAGACATCGATATTGCAGACAGACTAATGTCAAATGAACCATATAAAATTCCATGAATAGACACTGTCACACCATACCAGTCGACAAACAGAACCGTATGAAATATGTTCAGGGACGACGAATGATAGGATATTAAAAAGTCTGCATGCTTCCAGAAGTCCAGGTTTTTATTTCTTCAGACATCACTTCATTTTTATACCACTAACTACTTATCTATCTTAATTATGCCTGCCTCATACCAATATTTACTGTTTACAACTGGATGTGTGTACTGCATACAACAGGCTCATTTTTACGGATTAGCAACAGAAGTTTTATTTTGTAAATGTAAACTGGAAACCTTGAACAAATAAAAATGTGAAACACGGCTCTGCTGTGATCATTCCCTAGAAAGTATAACAGTATAACAGTTAATTCATAATCCGCAAATCCCGTTTTCCTGTTTGAAATTTTATTTGCCTAAAATGTATGATACTCATGGTATGCTATGACGTATGATACGCTAATCAAAGCTAAAGTTGAAATGTACCTTTTATAGTACTTATATTTTTAAAACTATTTTTACTACAAAATGAAATTTAAGATTATGTACTTCCTTAACCGTAGTTTGAACGTTTAAAGAACTGACACATCAAGGAACCTTTACAACAAGTGAGAAAATTTCGACAGTGGATGGTGAATCTTTCCCAGCGATGAAAGAAATGAAAGAAAATTGAAATAAATAAAGGTCAGTGGTGATAGATCGAGTGGGTTGAGATGTTATGTATGATAATGTAATCTTGATCATCATTCATGAATGGTGCTAGTATAGAATGAGGATGTACAGTGCATTACTACATTATTGTTATTCCCCTGCCACAGAACGTCAAATTTTCAGCTTTAAATTGGCATTACTTAATAGGCCCCAACGGAAAAGGCACAATTCCTTTATCCAGTTACCGCACCATTCACGCATCCACTTCTCCATCTAAACTTAACAACATCATGATTATACCGACACTTCACCAATACTCGAGTAGTGAAGACGTAGTACAACACTTGGACCCCACCAACGCAACTTACATACAACAACGCAAAACGAAATATCATCGTGAAAAGAATTTTTCCTTTCTATCATCCATATTTCTTTCCTCGTCTTTTTTCCAACTGCTCACATGGTTTATGATTATGATTTCATGCATTTTTCTATATGATGGCATATGGCAGCAGAGCACAAGGATGCTGGGAAATGAAAATTGAGTTTCTTTACTTAGAGCCGGCTTTTACAAACATACGTATGAAAATAAAAAAGATCATGAAACAAAACGAACGATAGTAAAGAGTTTTGGATGCTGAAGCATTTCCCCCTGATGAATGGATGGAAGTGATGCGAGCTTTGTGTAGCAGCTCATTTGTTTCTGTTCAAGTTTTGATGATCAAGATAATAATATAATGACGATATATACAATGCATACAATCGTAAATAGAAAAATGGTAACATAAATATTATGCACGCACACATAAAAATGCAATTTTTATGTCTTGCTGATTGTCTAAAGTGGTAATTGGGTTTAATTTTGAGGCAAAGTTATGGAGTGGATTGGTGCATTATTGCTAAACGAAAGCTTTGCGGTATAATATGTACTAGTAAGCTAAAAACTTGTATTCATTGAACTTTCTCATCTATATGAAAAAACGACTGTAAACAATTTATTATACTAATAACATGAAGAGTTCAAAAATGCTCAAGTTCACGGACCCATTGAAGCAGCCACATGAAATGTGTGACTGGAGTGGAAAAAGAAGGGTTAGTTAAGAGTGGGAAATTGTACGCATTACATATTGCATCCAATTAACAGCTTTTCCGCAGCTTGTGCATGCAATGTGCATCAATCTATTTATTTGGGCCTGGTTCATCGAGCTATTTCATTACCTCACAATAATACATGAGCAACAATGATATTGATGAGCAATGAGCCATGTTAGTGAACCAGACCGCTAAATGCTCTGCTTTTGCTAAGGACGCATGAAATACGAATATTGTAAAACAATGTAGAGATGAGTGTAGGGTTCGAGAATTACTTTATTGCGTGATTTGTCTCATTATCGGCGTGTTCAAAGTTTAAAATATTGTTGTTTGGCATTTGTTTTGTAACTTTAGTATTCGGAATGTGGTATTCAGTCATCTCTATTACCCCGTCTACCCTGAGCCTCCGTACGAGTGGCCAGCACATAAAATGCATGCACTACTCCCGGAATAAAGCCGAGTAATGTTAGCAGAATGTTGATACAGAGTTGGACACCGCATCCATCAGCAAACAACACTCCCAATGGGGGAAATATGATGCAAAGGATGATAAGGCAGATCTCTTCGACAGTCACCATTTTCTGAAATAAAATTAAGTATTCCAATTTTTAACACTATAAAGTTACTACTTTACGCTTCAAGAATCAAGACCATAGACACACTTGCATGCAAATCTGCAAGTACCATTAAAAACGTACGTCATATTCATTCATATAAAACGCATAGCTTCATTCGTCCCATTTACCGGAAATGTTATCCAGAGACTAAACTCCACTCAGTACTTCAGTTGGAAACGAGGATATCCAAATTGGGATTCGAATGGTCGTAGTACGGTTACGTGTGTTTCGGTTGAATATAAAAAATAAAATTTTCTTTCACTACGCATTTCTTATCTGGCATGTTCGCATTTCCTAGTGTATTAAAACATTTTTTGCATAATTGGTAAGATTGAATTATCTACTCATCAATGACCAATTGCCTAACGTGACGTTGACAACAGATTCGTCTCCGCTGCACACATTTTCCAACAACTCTTCAGTTGGAAACAGCAGCGGCAGCACGTTTCCTTGCTTGCACGTATCACTAATTGAAGCAAAGATTATTTTTAGTGTTCACGCATTTACACGGTTCGCATGCTCTCTCTCGAGCATTTTCGGCATTCAGAACGATAAATTTCTTAATCACTCAAGTTGCATATTACAGTATCCTACTCATTCCTTGATTTTTACAAAACAAAAGCGTTTTTACTTACTTGAATTAGACTATACGTACTTACCCATACAATAAACACGAATTTACACGAAACTTCAGCGAAAGCTTGAAATGCATTCAGTTTACGCTACTTGTCTCCATTCTCCGCTGCTACTACTCTGCTCCATGCTGGCATAATTAAGTTTCATGTGATTGCATGCTACATCTTTCATCGTTATTTGGCAAGGCACGGGTTTTTCTGCTGACGATCATTTTACAAATGAGTTTCGTACGGTGTCGAACGAAAGATATTCGCCTCCTTTTATGTAAAAAACGAATTTTTAACTTCCGGGTTTTCTCCTTTCCTGTACACATTTTTGGAAACTGAATCACGTACGAATTTTCAGTTTCATTGCTTCTTAACGAATGAGATTGGAAGCATTATGAACTGACCGTGACTTTTAAAATTCCAACAACAACCTATCCAAGAACCATTCTGTAAAGTTTTAGAAACCCACAAACGTATTCAGTTGGGCGTTGGTGCTCTCGTATTTACCTACACAGGCATACCTACTCTCTGATGTTTACAACTGCTGTCTGATCATAAAATCCGGATGCATTTCACTGCACACACATTACTACGTTGAAAGAATAAAAGTACGCTTTATGCTTTCAGAGCTATTTAATGAAATAGTAAAAGCTAATGGTATATAGTAGTACACATTTTCGCTGTGCCAGAATCTCTACATTTACAATTTACAGTCCACATGCTCGAGAATTTCATTTTCCATACTCTACCACGCCACCCATGTAATAGGTTACCGAGTCACACGACTCACTTGTAACCGTTAGCATATCGTACTCCAACTGCCATTCTAAAATAAGCTCCCACTTTCAAACGTTTAGCATATCTGCCGCATCACAATTGCATACCATCATGATCTCGGCGTGATCCGATTTTCAGAACATGATACTCCACCGATAATGCTTTTACTTCTTCTACTTTTTTACTTATTAAGCATGCAAACTAACTAGGTATTTGTACACGGTAAGGTAATGCAGTCATTTTCAATTTCATCAGTTCTCTTTCAATGTTTCTTACATGCTCTATTGTTTCTACTTAAAAATCCATGTAGCATCGCATTATGCACTGCGTATTCAGAGAGTACTAGGATTGGGGATAAAACGATACTTTTTACTTCTAAGTAAAATATTGTACTGTCTTAAGATGTTTTTTACTTGCCACACAATTCTCAATGAATTTTTGTAGATTAACACCATTCTTCCGCATGTAATATTACTGTGATACGTTCCAACCAACAACGCACAAGGAAGTGGAGTGGAATGAAAGGGAAAGCAATAAAGTTTTTTAAAACCTTTTTTCCTAGTCTTTACTCTGATCAGTAGTAGTTTATTAGGCAGTATTCAATATGGCATTTGGAATAACGACGAAAAAAACCCTTCGTACTTTTAGCAAAATAACTTTTGTAAATTAATTTTTAAGCTGAACATAACGGTAAGCTTTATAAAGGCTACTGGGAAGTATGCAACTATTAATTATAGTATACTCATTCTGCTTCTCAAATTGATTTCAGAACGAACCGATATATTATATTAACTTTATTGTCGAAATCGAGGAATCTGTATAAAACCGAGCTGTGCGATAGAGATCTTCTGCGTGCTCTACTGGAAAGTAATTTCACTGGAATCCGCTTTATCGCAAACGCTTGGTTTGCTGATTGCCGCAGCAATTTTTTTCACGTCCACTAAGGTAGAACAATGGTTTGCATACAATACTTTTGAATTGTACTTTAGATGAAACGAATACCTACCGAGTTTCAAATATTTTTTTATAATTAAATCTTCAGGACGTTTTCTTGGGACCAATTTCTTACGATGCGGCTACATTTTTAATTAAATACCTTATGAGACTCATACCCCATCACGACGCATATATTGACAAAGCACTCTCTTTGTAGTAGTGCGAGCAAGTTGCAGACATGGAGCCTCAAAACATTGATCGAAGAGACTCAAAAAAGTCCAACAAAGGTGGAGGAAATAAAAACCAGCCACGAGGTAGTGGTGGTGGCGGTGGAGGGGGGAAACCTACTGGAGGTACGTTTGATCTGCTTTATGTCGGGTTTAAAAAACTTTGTATGCAATGTCGAGAATACTTCAGGCTTGCTTTAGTTTGTTAAACAAATAGTAATTTTCATTGTTGGGTTGATTGATAGGTGGGGAAAAACAAAGATCACATTCGCAAAAGTCGGGAAAACGATACCAGGAAATCTACAAACCACCAAGTAAACAAGTTCAGCAAACAAAAAGGTTTTATGTCAAATTAAAAGAAAAATGTGTAGCATATTCAAAATTTGCAGGTCTGAGAAGTAGCAAGAACCGAAACAGTAACAGCTCTTCTGACCAGCAAAATTCTCAGAAAGGGAGCAACAACCATGATGAAGTTCTTCCAACTGGAAGCAACAACTCTTCCAGGAAGAGCAATTCAAATAACAGCCAGACATCGTCAAGTGGGAGTGGGCGAAGCCTGGGTAATATTTCCCCACAGTTGAATGGAAATGATTTGATGAATAGCGATCCATCAAGCAACGCATATTCACTTTTTGGGAACGGTGGTGGTCCGCAAGTAAACAACGGGAATTCTTCCGTTCCTTCCAGTCCACTTATTTCAAGCCGCATGCAAAATAGCTTTAATTTCAACTTGGCCAAACGAATGTTTAACGTGAACGCAAAAGAGTTTCAATTTCTTCCAATCCAGCAGCAACAACAGCACCAGGCCCAACAGCAGCAACAGATTTCCAACTTTTTAAGCCAATTTGATCCAAGTCTTTTATACAATAACTCTCCAATTTTGGCCAGCTCGGGCTGTTATCCATTAAAACAATCTAAATCTTCGGGGAATATGAATCTACTTTTGCAACAGGCTCAGCAGCAGCAACAAGCGCAGGCTATGGCTCTGCAACAATTACAAATTGCAATGGGATTGAATTCGCTGCAGCAGCAGGCTGGAAACTTTGGAGGAGGGGCAAATGCAAATGCTAGCAACAGTAACCAGTTTAACCGCTTGTGCCAATCAAAATCTAGCGGAAATGTGCCTGGGAATGGCAACAGGCCCAGGGTCAGGTTTGATGATGAGGAAGTTGACTTTGATGATGGTGATGAGGACTTTCTTGGTGGACAATTGGGAAACTATTTGGCATCACTGAAACTTAATGGTACTATTGAGTTAGACATTTTAAAAACCAGACATGTTGGCAAACTTCAAGATAATGATAGTTCATAGTTGGCAAATGTCTCATTTTCAGGTGATTTATCTGCATTGTCTGGACCTGGACCAGCCACGGGAGGTTTCCCCATTGGTTTCCCTTTCCAACAACAGCAACAACAGGCACAAATGCAACAACCAAAACCTGTTCCAGCAAGCCCTCAGCCAGTACTAAAGTCGGCCCTGCAAAAAAGTCGAACTGGATTTTATTTGAACTTATATGGAAATCAGCAACAACAGCAGCAGCAACCGCATTCACAGCAAATGCAAATGGGCTCTCCAACAAAGCCCATGTACGGCTTCAACCCAAATATGCACTCTACACCAAATTACCCAGCCAAGATGTCTGGCAATATGGCAGGTAACGGTGGCCAGCATCCAGGACAATTTACAGCAGGCAGCAGCAGTTCCAGTGTAGTCAAAAGGTCAAGAAGCTTTGGTCCTGGAAATCATCATCATCCACGAGTTTCCGCTACTGCGTTACTCACTGGGTCCACCACCCATTGTCCCATCTCAACTGGTCATTCAGTCTACTCTGATTTTTGTATTACCAAATGGCCACGAGTTGTTCAAGAACTTGTCACTGCAGCAGTCACAGGTATTTTACTGCCATGACCTTCAGTCAAACTTTTAAACAATACGACAGTTTTTTAGGGCAAGCAAAAAAGGCTATAACATTTTTTTCCTAATGGTTCAAATCGTCATGTAGTGCTAGATGTATAGATGTATTGCTGGACTTTGTTGAAAAGAAAAGTCTGTAGGTGACATTTATGTACCTGCGTAACCATTTTTTTGTAGACAATGCGTATTTTCTTGTTAATAATGGTAGGTGTTGAAAGGATCCCTGCCAGGAACTGGATAGAAATGGTCAATGGGATTTTCGATGCCATGCTGTGTGACTACCGTCCTAAGAAAAGGGATAAGAACATGATGACGACTACAGTTGGTGAAGACAGTAAATCAGATGGAATAACGACTGGTGAAAAGGCAACATCAGGTATTTCTGCATCGAGTGACACAAATAATGACAAGTTCTCTACAGAACTATCACTTGCAGCTGGATCTTCTTCTTCTGGAGAAGCTACAATAAGGAAAAATCAAAATGCTGATGTAGCAGCAACAGAATATAATGATCATGTTCGCAATTTAGATGATAATGAAGATGACGATGAGGAAGAGGATGAAGACGATGACACAGATCTGACTTCTGCTGCTGTGCACATCTTTTTGTATTTCATACAGGTATTCCTATATGCAACACTTTACCATGCGTGTTGCATGATTTCGGATTTTTTTAAATGTTTCATAATGCCCCAGAAGCAAAAATGCAATGGAAAAACTGAAAAACATGATACCTATGCACTCATGCATCTTCATGCATTACTTCATAATTTTCAGTATTACTGTGATTTAATACTAGTGACATTAAACCAATTTTATGTCGGATTTTACAGCGAGAAAAGGATCGAACAGTTATGGAAAGCCTACTGAACACGTGCTTTGCAAGCTTTCAAAGGCTTTCCAGTTCCAGCGTTGGTTCAGCAAACTCATTGGCAGCAGCATCAGGGAAGCCCTCAAGAATGCCAAAGCTATCGGATCAAAAAGGAAAGCCTTCTATTCCACGTCAGTGGTGTAATTTTCTCCGCTTTCTATCGACTCTTTACTCACAGGTATGTAAAACATCTAGTGGAATTCCCTCAAGTAGATTCGTCCTTGTGTGTAGGCTGGAAAACAAAGGGGAATATTTTTAATGACATAATTTAGTACACTCCGCGAACCAATAACGATAATAATACCCGTGATGATATATGTGGCATATTACTTTCACTCTGAAGGTGAAGCTGATTCGGAGACAGAAGCAAAGTCAGCAACAACCAGGGCATTCAATGGATGAAATGAGCTTTTCCCTACTTGCATTACTTTGTGATTCTTGCCTTGCCACGCTCCGCTCCCCGCAATCTTACACGGCAGAAATGGTAAGTCATTTGATTCAAGTAGGGTTTTCAGAATAAAATGGAATAATAGTCTAAAAATGGAATTCTGAGCATAACTGCTTACCAAATTGCGGGTACATGAATACACTCATGTCAAGCTGTTTCCACCAGAAGAGAATGGACATTTCACATGAAAATAGGCTCCCTTATTTTGTAATGCGATTATCTTTTAAAATAAAATTGGTTTATGCTTGGGAAAGCAATACGGAAACAGCTTTGCCAGCCTGCCAAGATGAAGATGATTGATAAAAGAGCCTGCTCTGCAAAACGTGTCTAAAATGCTAAGCTTAGTTCCCAGCACATTTGCAATACAAAAATAGGCACACTGTAGGTTTTACTGTTACAACCTTTGTTGTAAAAGCTGGTACAAATGCTGTCTGGCTCTTTTAGTCTTTTTATGAAAATGGAATACGAGCAGTCGTAACGAGCTTCCCAAAATTCTGTCCCACCACCCCACAAGTTTATGTATGCCTTGTGTACATCCTATTATGTGACACAAGGTTTGTTGCTAAAAGTGTACTTTCTTTGAAAACCCAATCCGTGAAAGTAGAAAATCATATACTTTACAAGATTCCGGCAGTTTAATAAGCAATCCCTATTTTCAATTTGTTTGGATCTACAAGTTAAAAACTCATTTTCTTTACAAGGTTAAGGTGTACTGGGAAAATATGTGTGCAATGCGGCACTAGTGTCGGCCATATAGGCAATGCTTATAGAGTAAAATGCAATTTTGCCATTACAATAAAGTATCGGATGGCAGAGTGTAATGGGAACGATCAAGCTTGCACTTCACTTGTTTGGGGTGACTTGACGCAAAGGCCATGGCCAGGCAGGTCATGTGTCATAAGCTCGTATTGCTCTGCCCAAAATGATAAGGTTGCTCTTATTACAGACACAATGAAGGACACGAGGTACGAATAATCGGTTACATTGTATGGAGGGTGACCTTGAGAAAGTAACCAGTCTGCCATTTCAATGGAGTTTCACATTTTGATGTTTGATTATATCTAAAGGAATGTATACAATAACCCTTGTTTCCGCCTACGCCTGTGCTATTTGGAAAAATGAAAGTTGAAAGTAGAAACCCTTATTGTTTGTCGTTATAATGCTTTTGCAGCAAAATACATGCCAAGTCATGTTTCATTTACATCGCACGTCTTACCGAAATAAGTAGACAATGGTGATAATGTAAAGAGATTCCATTGATGTAACATGCCGCGTTACGTTGAAATACTCCAACTGATCTAGTAATTAAAGGGTAGCCAACTGCGAAGCATGAAAGTATTCTATTAAATATAAAATTGCTTAATGTGTACTACACCAGTACCAGGTTTAGTTTGTTACACAACACATGAATGAAGTCTGTACAAAGCCTGAACATGTTATTAATGATTTTCCAGATGGGTTGTCTTTTCACGGTGCTGACCTCGATTGGTCGTGACATGGAGGGTACATTTCCGCTCAAGATGAAACAATTACTTGCTGCTGTACGAGACGCACTTTTAGGAATAGGGCCCTACCACCAACAACAGCAGCAGCAACATCTTTATAATCCCAACTCATCATCACCCAGTTGCAAATCATCAGTTTCCAGCTTGTCACCTATTGTGCAAAAAACGTTGATGCAGCTCATTGAGCTTCACGCTGCCAACTGGCAGCTGCCTGCTTCAGCAGTACGATATTATTACTCTTCGGTGAGTAATAGCAAATCCACCTCTTCCTCCGCAGCAAGTAGTACGACAAACGGTGGTGGATCGTCTTCCGTTGGAAATCACCAAAACCAGTCCCAGAAAAGCAATAATCATAATAATAACGCTGGCGTACCCAGTACTCCTACGAGTCATAATTATAATTTACCCACATCTACTGCAACTGTTCGCCCTTCATCATCATCTTCAGTAGGCAGTAGCAGCAACGACAATGATGAAACCAAAGATAATGGTGCTGGTGCTAGTGGTACATCCGCCGTGTCTTCTGTCAATCTCAATGCAAACGGCTCAATGCCTGAAGTTGAAGAGAAAGGGAACTCCAGCGTAACAGGAAGTAGTGAAAATGAAAGCACCAACGATGATACTGCAACAGCACTAGCCACAAAGCTTGAGAATGCACCTCAACCATAACAATTGCCCTACAACTACAACGCTCTATCTCTATTCAGCGAATCCAGAACATTAAAAACTAAGCATAGTAATAATATAATGCTTGCTCATGCAAAGATAACATATAGGTATGTATAGTTGTTGGGAAAACAGAGGTTTGGATATTGAGTTACCGTATTTGTTCGACCTTTTCCCCAGCATTCTACATAAGATAGGGTCGAAGCTGTTACATATTGGTACTATGCATTGGATATTTCGCATAAAATTATTATGATTATAAGTTATATCTGTGTGATACGTTTAACCTAGAGCTAAGTTTCATGCAATTGAACCCAAAATGTGTGTTATCAAAGATCCAAGATACTAGTACTTTGCTACATATGAAAATAGGCTAGACTAACTTTTTATTTAACAACTCTAGGTTTCGTATGTTTTTAAAAGTGGATTAGTCGATTGCAACTTGCAACTCAAAGTCGCAACACCAACACTACTCTAGTCTATTTAACTTAAAATATAAATTAATATAATTTACTCTATGATCTTTAATCTTTAATTCTTTGTTTTTAAGTTATATGATATGTTTGCAGTGAACATAAGTTCCAAACGCTGGAACGGTACGTTGTATAAGCCGTATCACAACTCTATAATTTATCAATTTGTAACATATTTATTTAATAGGAATTTTAATAATAATAATAATAATACGTTTACAATGAAAAACCAAGAGCAGGACAATGCATATCCAACAATTTGTACATAGTAAAAACTAAATATTAGCGAATTGTTTGACAACTTGAATTTGCATATTATGTGCTTACACTTAAATAACATTTTAAATTATGTACTGGTAAATAGTTAATACTGCAATTAACCGTTAAGGAAGCAATAAATATCATTGGAAAACAAAGAACCGTGTGAACTGAAGCTAATTACTTACTATCCCATCTCCATATGTTGTTCTTGGGTATCAGTTAGTAATATCCTACTTGAATTAAAGCGAGAAAATGGTCGTTCATCGAAAGGTTCTGGAAGGTTATCTTCTTCGGAGGGTGCCTTGGGACAATCATACTCATTTTGAAACGAGGACTCCATATTACTATTATTGGAGAGCATTGAATTTTCCTTGTCGTAAGGATTGTTGTTACTGCCAAAGGATAGTTTTTTCTTGAATTGAAAAGTTTTTCCAGAAGAGGGAACGGATGTTCTAATAGGTGCAACATGATTTACAGCCGGTTTGGTAGCTTCTTTGTTCTTATTCCTGCCTTGTGAGAGTTGTGAGGCATTTTTCTTCGGCGGTCGTTTGATAACTCTGGCGGAACTAACCTGTTTCATAAATTGTGTTATTGGAGTTTGACGCTCCACTCCACGAACTTTGGTTGGCGCTGTAATAAAAAATGTAATTTCATTCACATGCTTTTTCCAACCCACATATCCCAAACCCCAACAGGTAAAAGTATAATAATAGTGGTCATACGTGGGCCATAGGTAGATTTGGGAGCCACGGGTTCATGTCCTCTCAATGACTGGCTAACCTCTGCCGCAGCTGCCGCCAAGTAGGTATCATCATCATTATTGTTACTTTCTGCTTGGGGAAAACCTTCGAATTCATCGAAGTACGATGAGTCAGAGCTGTTTTCACGGGAAGTATTAAAGCTATTTTTTGAAGAACCATAGCTATTTCTGCTTTGTAACTGGGGCTTCACAGGAACTTGAAATCTTGTAAAACGGGATTTGTTATCACAAGAATTTAAATTTTGCTCGTCTCTTGCTGTAATCTTAGACTCGTAACTCGTGTTTCTCGCAACAGGAGCCCCTTCTCCTAATTGGATCTGTCCCGACTCTACCGTCTTGGCATCCTTATTTTGAGTTCCTTTGTTGACATTTTTCTGTGTTTTTGCAGTCGCTTTTGCTTCAGCACTTTCTGTTTGTAGGGAAGTTATAGAGTTTTGGACTTCATTTATTTGTTTCTGTAATCTACAAAAACGTATGCTAATTAAAACCTGTTTGAGCTATGAAAATAGATAAACTGAAAATACGCATTGTAATTTAACTACTGTTCTAATTCTTCGAACGATGATCTTTGAAATTCCTTCTCCTCATATTCCAAATCGTTTAATGTAGTATCTAGTTCCTGAACGCGCTTCTGTAAATCCAGTTCTTGCTTGTAATGAAACTCGTCTACTTCCTTGTACCTTTGATTTAATTCATCTACATCCTTCTCAAGCTCTTCTACACCCTTTTGTAAAACAAGGAAGTCAGCTAATTCTGGAAAATTAAATGGAATCGTATCACTTTTAGAAATTCGTATAGGTAATCTCACAACAAAGCCCAATTAGGGAAAATCCGATTTAAGTACTATTTCATTACCAAATTCCAACTGCCGCTTTTCACGTTCCAAATTTTCAATCTCTTGTTGATCGAATTGGATGCGATTCATGCGTCCCATCTCAGTTCCATTCCACTGAAGTCCAAAGCGGACTGCTTCAGTAAGATACGCACTTGACAACTCTGTCGTTTGAATTCTAATTTGATGCTATAACGGTTACAAACACGCTAATAATCAACTTTCATAATAATTTACTTCTTTTGTTAATAAAATGTTTGAGCCTAACCAGTTCATCCAGTACTTGATTTAATTCCTGTTCCACTTTTTTGGATGTCCCATCAACAACTTTGCTGCGGATTTCCACTGCGTTTAGATCGGTTCTTTTGACTGCAGCCATTTCCCCCAAATGGCCGAACTTTTCCTTAGCCTTATCCGACTCCATCTTTAGCTTGGCAACTTTTGCGTCCACATCTTGTATACCAAGTCGAGCTAAAGAATAAGAAACAAACAAAACGAGGTTTTTATCTCAAGGTGTCATCATTTTATTATGCATTAAAATCCATACTAAATTAAAGTAAGCGTGCTACCTTTATCATAGGCTCGTTTATCCTGGTCATAGCTTTGTCGACTGCGGTGCAAATCCTCAAGAAGTCTCCTCATTGTACTCCCATTCCCTGATGATACAGCACTCCCTCCAATTTCACCTCCAGTTCCAGTAGCCACAACAGGGGGTAACGGTGGCGGGGGTGGGGGAGGCAACATACTTGTTTTCGTTTCCACTTTTAAGGCGCCCGATTCTAGAACATTGGGCTTACTCACTGCACTCCCTGAAGCATCATTCCCCATTGACAAAGCGGGCGACGAAGAACCTGATGTTGGTGTCTGGCTACCCACGCCACTATTCCTTACCAGCGCACTACCAAACTTTTTCAAAATCGACAAGCGTCGCGCGGTGCCTGAACCTGATGTCGTTGTTGGAACATTTCCAGGTGCGGCTCCATCATCCCCCATCATCATAAATCCGTTAATTAAAGCTACCAGTATCTAAAACAATAATTTTGCAATTCATTCCGTTGATTTTGCCTCTTTTGTCCTTTGTTTTTGTTTACATGGGCATAATCATCTGTCAACAGTTCAAGTCACCTGACACCCCCTTCAAGTCTTTTTAGTGAACTCTTAGATGAACTATGAACATGATCCGTATCCATCCGCCTAACAAAATAATTGTAACGATACCCTAAACAACTAATCCGAATGAAATACTTGCGCAATTTTCCGCTTTTGTAAACTTGATCTCAATCGAGACTCCTCCGAGGAGACTGACATTTGATCCCGTCTCATATCATGTCAACATCTCACTTCATTTCATCGCCCTTTCTTGAAAAAATGATGTAAACAAACCAGAAGGTAAAGCTTCCCGGCTGTTAGCCATGTTTCCCGTTCAAGTTAAGTTCCAAAAAACAGATAGCCTGGCATAGAGCAGTTCAGTTCAGAGAGTTTACCTTGTAGCTGTAGGCCGCTTCCAAAAACTAAGTTCAATGACCCGTACGTACGCTTCGTCCTATGACCGCCTGAACAAAGATACAACGGCCGAAGGAAAAAGGACGCGTGAAGTGCGAGTGAACGTGAGCAGCAGCAGCAAACTTTCGTTCTGCTGCGGACAGCACATATGACTCGAATATCGAATTCTGAGAGTCGAGAAAAGAAATGAAAATGAATGTCAAGTTGAAAAAAATGTGCTGGGCTGGAAGTTTTCGGAGATTGGATTTTAGGGAAAAAATGGGGAATTGGAACATGAACACGACACATGATGCGTGTAATTTTTATGCAAATTTGGAATTAATCAAAAAATCGACAGAAAATGAATGCTTATTCGAATGAGTTTTAGGGTAAAAATGAATGAGTTTCGGATTTGCATACGATGAAATTCCGCAATGAAATGAAATGGAAACTTTTTGTAGCACAAAAGTATTCCAGACTGGAATTTCCAGTTTTAATTGATTTGAAGTTGCTGAAAGTACAAAGTCTAGTTGTCTGATAAACTTGTACAGAAAACGAACAATGAACTTCTTGGCCGGGAGACGGGGATGAACTTTTTTGGCCTCTGGTTCGCTTGACCTTGTGTGTAGTTTTCCGCTAAAGAAAGTGACCTTTCTAGAAACTGCGGTGAAACTGATCCAGTTTGTGCAGTTTTTAGCTGAGAAACGACCAGTTCCGAAATTCATTTGAGTTTTGGTGAGATACAGAAAGAGCGGTTGGGAATTTTTATCGGAGATTTTCAGAATTTTTTTTTGAAGGGGTTTGTGAATTTTGAAGATTAATTATTTTACTAATTTTGTGAATTTGTTGTGAACTATTGCGCGGGATTTGTTAGTAGTTTTATTGCAATAAATTGAACTTGAAGTGGCAATGGTACGATCTGTCAGGGTTTTGGAGGCGGCTTTCCGCGTGGCATCCAAGGGAGGAGGTGAAAGTAGCCAGTCTGACAGCTTGGCTGAAGATGGTGTGTCTGAGCAAGATAACACGGTGACATCTTCGTCATTAGCTAAAAATGGGCTGGGGGAATCAGAAGCGTCATCCTTGGCGTCATCGTCAGTAGGGAATGTGAATGAGGAGGAGTTTAACATGGTGATTGATTTGCTGGAGCAGCAAGTAAGTTCAGAGGAGTCGGAGGTGGAGAACAGTGCGTTGCAAAATGGAGGGTCAGAGGAACCACAGGCCCATTCCGTGGAATACTGGTCAGTTGGAGCTAAAGGTAGGCCAAAGACCCTGCTGAAGCGTTATTCTGCAAATCATCAACGGCAGTCGAGACGTCAATCCGCTTTTGCTAGACGTTGGAACAATGCTTCACCTAGGTCGCAGGCATCTGACTTTCAGCAAATGAATGCGAACTTTGTGCCAACATCTCAGTGTCAGCTTGTGACAAATCAACCGATTCCAGTGGCACCTCAGCTTTACCCAGTTCCAACACCTCAACCAATTCTACCTTCGATTCAGATTTTCATTCCTCCTGAGCACTCATCATGGGCACCTTCTGCAAGTCCGCAGTTTATTCCATTTCCTCCGGCTAACCAGATCGCAACACCAACGACTTTGCTGCCTTCCTATTCGTATCCCCAGCAGCAGCAGCAGTACATTCAATACTATGCACCATCATTTCCTTTGGCAGTACCATCGGCTCCCTCAGCAGTATCTTATTATCAAGGAGCCCCGGTGTTTTACCAAGTACCAAATTCTGTTCCACCGATCGGAACTACTTTGAATCCATTAGCTACACCCTTTTATGGTAGCAGCAGCAATTACTATGTGGGTTATGAAATGCCATTGGAATACCCTCCACCAGCTTATGAGGATGCCATCATGACCTCAGGTACGTCTGGATATGATGCCACTTCAGGACAACAACCCATTATAATGGAAGCTGAAAACTGCATGATGACCCCAGTAGTTTCTCCAAGTGCCACACCGTCATCATCGGAAACTAATTTAAGTGAGATTGATCCTACTGGATTTAATGAGGTAAACCATTAGACACTTATAATATTATACATTACTCAATCGATTGTAATTCTCTGTATGAATAAAATTGTCGTATACTTCTAGGCGAATAGTGCGGGAACATCCGGGTACAATAGTTGTGCGTCCAGTCCAGTTGCAACAGCACCATCATCTGAAATTCATTCCCCAAACCCTGGAAGTAATGATGAGAATGGAACACTGAATCCAAGCATTAATGAGAACACCTCTACGGATACCGATGGAGAAGCATTATGTCCAGGTATGGAGTCTACTGATCAGAACTCTGGGTTGCAATCTAATGTTAACTCTCAACAGTCTAGCGATCATGCTCTGGAACTCTTTTCGCCTGAAGTGTATTCGCCAGTGAACCGTAAGTTTGCATATTGAATATGGTAAAAGAATCAATAAGATTGGAAGGTGTGACGCTAATTTTAACACATCATTGTTTTCTCTTATACAGATGTGTACAATACAATACCCATAATACCGCAGCCACAATTTCATGAAGCAGTAATCCCTACTGGCCCTACTCAATATCAGCAAAGTTTAATGGTGTACCCGGGGGACTATTGCATTCTAATGTTCTCTCAAAATGATGGAAAACGAATTGTTCTGTCGTACGATCAAGAGGAAATTCCTTACGTGTGTAACGTCTTTGATGTTCAAGTGCAAGCAAACTTTAAGGAACAATGTGGACCAGCCCTCAGTTACCCGTACTATGTTCCCCCACAGATTAAGAGTAAGCAGAATGAAAATACACTTAACATAATGTACAATTAAATGGCTGGAGTGTTTTGTTTATAAAATGAGTGACTTTCTTCTTTGTTTAGACAATGATTACTTTGGGGGACAACTTCCAATATGGCAAATGAAGATGGGTCAGTATTTCCTAAAGTTCCAACCGCATAACTGGAGAATGCATGGAGTACCGGAGAATTTCAATATGGACATGTTTCTTGGAAGAGTTATGGACACAACTGGGGAATTTCACATTGTGTCGAAATTACGATTTAGTTGTAGGGTAAGTACTAATATACTTGTTTACTAGAATATATTTATTTTTAATGTAGCACTTAACGAAATCGATAATGAATATCCTTGTTTCAATCTATTTTACAGTCTTGCAAGACCCCGTGGACATCAAAGAAGGGTACGATTGTTTTCAAGTTTTGCTACAATTCTGCGTTTCAACAAGGTTGGATCCTGATGAAAATCTTTGGTCAGATTTGCATGCGTGAAGATTGCTCCGACTGGACATTTCAAAATCCTGCTTGCTACCCCGAAGAAATTGATAGGGTAAGAAAATGAACAAAAGTCAACAAGCATAAAAACTATATTATTCATTTCACATTTCATGATTCATTTTAATTTCACTTCAGGCAATGAGGAAGCTGTCTGAGTACATTGGAAACCAATGCTATGGGATTGCTGTCACCCCCAGTTGTTTTGATGAATGTTTCAAGTCGATTCGGAGAAGTGGAAATGTTGGAAACAACAATTCTGGAACCAAGGAGCGCGAGAAGCTTAACCTTCCACCAACACCACATAAACGAGAGTTCTGCCAGGCTTGCTTGAATGGAGTGTGCAAAAATCTTTATGCGAAGCCCTTTTCACCCTCAGGGAAACCATCTAAGCATGTTTAGCTGCTATGATAATCCTAGGTTAGTAAAATGTTGCTAGTAATTTGTTTACAAGAAAATAAATACAAGTGTTTCAATCTATAAGCTAAGGAATAAGTTGGCGTGCAGGGAAAGTTTAATTTTCAGAGGAATTTATTCTTATAGAAAATAATCTTAATTTTAAAGAGTTTTTATCAGTAGCTATTGTACAGGAGAATATATTATTTTTGGTTCTTGTAGTTAGTTTAGAAGCTTATATGTTATCTCAGTTTGGTTTGTTGTATGGTTCGATTTCAGCAATGTAAAATAAAGATATAGCATCTGTATAATAAGTTTTTTGTGTACTTATAAATGAACATGTATTTAATCATACCAGTAGCGTTTACTGATCTGAACACAGACAACAGAATTGTCGTTTTTTCCTAGTAGTAAGTGTAATCAGATACTCCAATGCACTCACCTACAGTTACCAACCTAAACCCCTTTGATCTTACAAATTCAATAGCCATTCTTGCTAATTCTCCGGATCGGGGAACAGGATCGTGATGAAGTGAAATAAAACTTTTTTCGGTGTTCGCAACGAAACCCAGTTTTCTTTCATATTCTTTGAAAGAAATGTCTATATTTTTGCCGTAATACCAATCTTTGGTGTCCAGGTTCCATCTTATAACTTGATACCCAAATTCATCTTGAATTAATTTCACCACTGTATCATTTGTATAACCGTATGGTGGGCGTAGGACGGTCATTTTGATGCCTAGTATATTATGAACTGTTGTTGCTAGATGCGCAATATCCTGGTGAATTTCCTCTTTTGTTCGGTATCGAGTAAGACTGGAATGAGTCCATGTATGACTACCAATTTGGTGTCCCTGCATGAATCAAAGATGGTCGAGATTAAGTAAAACTTTATCTAGTACAGTCGCCAAATTAATTTTCTTAGCTTAATAAAGGTTGTGCGCAGTATGAAATCAACCCTGCCTCAACAAAACATTCGTTTTATTCGCTGTTCATTGCGGATTAATAATCATTTGTATGTAGAAAATTACATTTTTTACCTCTTTGAAGATTTGACGTAGAAGGTTTTTCTTTCGCTCGTCAGTATCCAAAAATGAGCTATCATGACCACGACCAGTAACAAAAAACGTTGCCTTCACTCCTTCTTCCCGAAGTACTTTCAATACACTTTGTGTTCCCCCATTTGGAGAAGGTCCATCATCTTTCCGCGTTTTTGATTGACAAAGCAAGGACAAAGGAAGAAGTTCCAAAATGCAATATTATAAAGGAGATGACGTAAGCATAAATAATTTGTGTTCATAGTCTATAAACAAACATTTTGATCTACTTTACCAAACGTTAATGCAACGACTCCAGGCAAAGAGCAATTATGGATTCCAGGATATCCTGTGAATTCAGAAGCTTCGACTAGTGCAAAACTTGCAATGATCAAAATGGGGTAAGTTGATACTGTAAGAGCTACCATTTTTCACACAAATTACTAGTATTGCACTGTAGACCAGTAGTATTGACTCAAAATCGATGAGTATAAGTATTGTAATTATTCATTCTGCGCCTGCATGAAAACCTCTACTTTTATATATAGCATGATCATCAACGTAGGTATTCAAAATTCGAATGGTTTTCAGGTAAAATCATGACAAAAAATGTGCAAATTATTCAAGCTAATTAAACAAACTGCTAGCATTCATTAAGTTATTTTCAGGTTTCAATCGGGTTTTGTTTAATTTCATTGTTTTTTTTGTTTGCAGCAACCAAATCAATGACACGATCATCATGAATATTTAATAGCATACAAGGTAAAGAGTAATAACCATTTAGCCACGTGTTGCCACATTGCAATTGTTATAATGTCAATGTCAATATCAAGCGTTTCCAATACACTCTGCCATTGTGACTAATCGGAATCCTTTGGATTTTACATGTTCAATTGCCATTGCAGCTAGTTCCCCAGATCGTACAACTGGGTCATGGTGTAATGCAATGAAACTGTCTGTAGAGTTATTCGCGTCTCTCATGATTTCCAAGTATGCTGAAAATGATGCTTCAGTATCATTCTTGTATAACCAGTCATTTGTATCCAAATTCCAATTTACCACCTTGTATCCGAATTCTTCTTCAATTAATCTTACAACAGTATCATTGATGTCCCCATACGGTGGTCGCAATATATTCGGAGTAACTCCAGCAATATTTTGAAGTGCAGAGACAACAAGATTAACATCATTGATAATATCTTCCCTTGTACGATTATCCGTTAGACTGTTGTGAGAAAACGTGTGACAACCAATTTGATGACCCTATTTGCACAAAACCATCTTTTTAAAGCTTGCAATGAAGTCGAAATCAAATAGCATTCCATTTTGTCGTAATGATTATATAGTACCTCACGATGTATTCTTCGTATCAATTCATGTTTTCGGGGATCTACGGTTAAATTAGTGGAATCATGTCCGTAGCCGGTAACAAAGAATGTAGCTTGCACACCTTCATGACTTAGTACATCAAGAACCTTTTCGGTATTACCGTTGTAAGAAGGACCATCATCTATTTTATGTTAAATTTGATAATTTTACATGAAATGGACCTTCCTTTCATGAAATGCTTTTGGTTTTTCCAACAACATACCAAACGTCAAAGCAAATATTCCAGGTTTGCTGCAGTTGGTAACAACGTCACGGGCATAATGTACGTGAAACCCGTCAGATTTAATGTGCATCTCTAGAAATGTGAGTGTAGAAATTGTAAGATGATTGCGGATTTTACCTTATATGCTATCATAGTATTTTTTTTTACATTTTTACATAATTTTTATTGGGTCAACATTTAAAAGCTTAGGCATTTTTTACAAAACATTTGTTGCAACTTGATCATGTACATAATCAGAAAGGCAACAATCATTCCTGCTTATCAAATGCATGTCAGGTACAAAATGCTTTCATGATTGACATTGACACAACAAATCATATCAGACAAGTCAACACATAAAGCTATCGATTAAGTAAATGGAAGACAATGGACATTGATAAGTCAATAGACGACTTAGAGTCACCGGACAAAACATCATATTTATACTGATTATCATTTTCAACAACATGAGGAGGAGCAGATAAAAGTTTACTAGGTTGTTTTAATGGCCTTCCAATTTTATCCAGGGGGAGCGGACAGTTTGTGGGTGTTTTGCTGGTGATCTCCAATTTAAGTTGCCCCACTTGAGTCGAAAATGATAGAGTGCCCACTAAACATCAAACAAAAATATTAATTGAATGACCACCTGCGGATTGTTGCATAATCTGACTTGTATTAAATTTGTCCCTTACCAAAGTCAACTGGACGACCGTCATTACTGGAAATTTGCAATGGATAATTTTCCGATGCTTCACGAAGTGTCAAACTAATACTGCTTTGAGTAATGTTAATATTAATGACATTTCCCAAGTACTTTAAACCTAAAAGGAAGATTCGATTTCCACTTTTTTAAACATGTCATGCTACAATAACGTCAAAAGTATGTGAATTTCTTTGCATACCTTTAATAACAAGTGCGGTTGTATCCGGCAGTACTCTTGGTTTGGTAATGGTAATCTTTTCAGGATATACACGAAGTCCCCCATAACCACTAAACACAGATTGTAGGAACCCACCCATTCCTGTAATAAAGTTTATAGCTCCAAGCGTAGGAGGTTTTGCCTCTGTCCAAACCTATTCAGAGTGACCCATATTATATGTTCATTTATAAAACTCGTGTTCCACATTTCTGTTTTTGTCTGTGTGTCAGTTTTCTCAACCACTCTTACCTTAAATGGCTCCCTGAGATACCACTGATAACTTCTGTTGAAAATTGCAGCTGCACTTTCTAAATCGTCTAGTTCCAGCAATCCGATAGTGTGCATAGCCCATGTCATAGCAGGTCCATCCTCTCTGGTAACATTGGTGTATACCAGCAGATCGTTTCGCCGGGTTGAATCAGGCATATCGTACAGTTGTGGGAAACCCATTAGAACAACATCCGCCTGCTTAATCGGTGTTCCAAACTCATAACCCTCATACTCGGGATGGTAATCATGCTCCTCGTCGTAAAGCAATTTTAGTGACTTGGCAATTTCAAGCCACTCCTCGGGTATATCATCAACCTTGGCAGCAGCACCACTACTCTTGCACAGGCATTCGGCATACTTTGCATAGAAAATAGAGTATCCTGCTCCAATATTCGTGTACCCATTGTTATCCACTCCATGGTTATCCTCATCTGGAGGCATTACACCCTTGATATCAAAATATCCTGTGGTGGCATTATAGGTTGATCTGGTAGTCCAAAATTCAGCGATATCTCGCAGCAGGCCGCATCCATTTGTCACATAATCTGGCTGAGTTTCCGTCAACCACTTTAAATCTCTGGTCATTGCAATATACTGCCGAATAGCGTATGAAATGTCACTTGTGATGTGAACTTGTAAATCCCTCGTTTCCGGACAACAGTCAGGCGTTACTTCTCTTCCTGTCCGACCAGATTCCCAGGGAAAGCGTGCTCCCTTAAAACCTGTTCCATTAGCATGATCTCTGGCTGCTTGCGTCACCGCTAAACGATAGTTTAGTATCTCCTTTGCGGCTTCAGGATACAAATAGAGAAAAGGTGGATACATCCACGTTTCCGTGTCCCAGAAACTATGGCCTTGATAATCCCTGAGTAAGTCGCCATACGCCAAGCCACCGGGACTCAAGCCATAAAACTGCTCATTGGGAGTGTGAGTTTTGGACGTGGTCACTGGAAGAGAGCTTAAAATGTAGTAAAGACTTCCATAAACAACTTTGGCTAGCTGAGTATTCCCTTCGACTTGAATTTCTCCGTTGGCCCAAACTGTTTCCCACGCCTGGACATGCTCTTGAAGGATTTGATCGTGCTGATCGGCAACAACCATTGTAGCCACTATGTAGAAAAAAGTTTACAAGAAAGTAGCGTGGGAGTGCATTATTATTTCTTTTACTACGTTCACGTGGAAAAGTTGATTATTCACCTTGCGTAAAATCAGCCTCGATTCCATTTAAATCAAACCCATACGCTGAAATGAACGTTTGTGTGGTGGTACGATTTGCTGGGAAGGTAACATATGCTGGAACAGACGATGAGATGGAACACGCCACCAGCGGGGTGTCTTGATACCGGGCATCTTCCCTTGCACGTATTTCGGCACAAGAGTACGTTGCTCCAAGCAGTGTACCAAATTCACCCGTTTCTGGAGTACCCAAGTCAGCACTTGGATTTCCAGGTGAGTTGGAAAGCGTTAGCGTCAAAGGGGCTGTGGTAAAAATTAATGAATTAGAAAAAAACTGCCAATTTTAATTTTCCGTAGAACTTTCTTATACGCAAAATTCACTAACTGGTTGCATTCGTTGTAACTTCCACTTGCGTTACAATCACTCGTGTATAATAGCGATGAGCAAACGTCCTTTGTTCAACACGAGCTCCTCCAACTAGCACTATGCGTTCTGAGAATACACCTTTGCCAACATCCAAGGCAAAACTTTGGTTATGTATTGGACCCGCTTCAGAGGAAAAACTGAATCGAATGTTGTTTCCGGAAGGAATCCTTGCGCGATGAGATTCGCCCCTGTCACCGTTGTACAGTCCGTTCATGTAAACGGTATCTGTATACACTGTCGTGGCCACATGACCGTTTCCAACGCTGGCCATTTGTCGGGATAAAAAGTTTCCATCATCGTCCACTGGCAAACTGTGAAACGTAACATTATGCAAATCAAATTTAAATTCAGTTTTATTTAATTTACCATAATATATCAGATTAAATTGAATTTGAAAAATTTACTATTGAGATTCAAAAACTGTTTTGAGTGGACTAATATCTTTAAATCCAGGTTGCGCACATGTGAAGCCCCTAATGAGCTGAGCAAAAAATACTACTACTATTAGGAGACCACTCTTTCCATGAAACATAATTTCCATCTACAAAAAATACTACTGACTAATGACCAACTTGGAATTATGAATGATAAATTATCAAATGTGGTAGGCGTGTATGTCATCACTATCACAAAACAAAACAAAATTTGACCCCTCTTTCCTAACTACGTGCTTAAAGATAAATGATGTGTGAGCTTCACGGACAACGTAGAGCATGTTTACGCAGAAGCTTCTTTAAGAATGCGACGTTTTCTCAAAAACTGTTTTGTATTCTACTAGTACGAAAAGATTCTTTTCTGGAATGTAGATATAAGCTTATCTTGACTCAGTCGATAACGTCGTAAAATATAGTTCTTTTGAAACATCAAAGAACGAAATTGGTATGTTTACCTTGTTGCTTCAAAAACCGTAGCAAGTGGGCTTATATCCTCAAATTCAGGTTGGCGTGCCAGTGCCAACGTAGCCCAACAAAGAAATATAAAAGTTGGGACATTCATTTTAAACTGCGAATTTTTTGACAACTCGACAGAAATTTATTTTAGAAAGTTCTCCTTCCAAATACCATTTGGAAATGACCCCAATGTGAGTTATGGTGATCATTTAAGATGATCCGTATTAAAGACACCTGCTCCTGTCATTTTGCATGTGTACACAGTGGTTAGTTAAATAAAAATTTGTCAAGATAAAAAATCTGTCACATTCAGAGCGATTAATATTCATGACATGACAAATGACTCTTTTGTATCAATTAATATCCCCATATGTTTGTGCTTGGAGTTAATGCAAATAGAGGCAGAATTAGCACAAAGCAAATTAGAAAAGGTTTTAACATTGAATAATTCAATTATTTGCATTTTTGCAACACTTTTCAAAGCAAAGCACTATGAAGCCACAAAAACAAAGCAATTACCCTATTTTCCACGCTTGAAGATCATTCCTGAACACTGTTTCATAAGCAATCTGTAAAAATCCAGTTTGTCATGCTGCATCGTAGTTTGCCTCTGTGAAATGTTTACGTGTATGCAAATATTTGATCAACTCTGGAAGTTTACATCATTATATGGAGTACACGTGTAGGCATGAGATTAATATGTGTGTGGTGAGAAGGGAAAGCTGTCACGCATCTCATTGTTCCTCTAAGCCAGTTGGTGGATCGTTCTAATAAAGATTCACGTATGACACCGTTTCACGTAAGACGCAAGACGTAACTGATAATCTGCACTTGAACCACAAACTACTGTAGCATATTACCTATGTTTTTTTGTTGTTTGTTACGCTTTTGATTTACATTTGTGTGAGTCATGACTCATGAGTACCATGAATATAGCATTTGTAAATGATTGATTGATTTCTTTTCATACCTCCATTATCTGTTTTCCATGAAATTTTTAATGCATTTAATATTCATTTTTTAAAAATGTGTCATATATTTTACAAAACCAAACTATTCAGAGTCGATGGTGAACTTTGAAATACTGAATTTAATATAAATATCTTAAATCTTATTATGTGTAATACAAAGTGTAGGAATTAATTAATCTAAACGGCAATATAGCTAGAATGGAAACTATTAAATTGGCAATTGGGTACAAAATGGTTAGCAAAAATCCAACTTACTGTTTTTTTCCTATGTTTGTGATGTGAAGCATTATTAGGAATGGATTCTATAGTCACACCTTCTTAGCTCAAAGTATGTGATGAATGGCACGACATTTCATTCGAATTGTGGTAATGTTGCAGTAAACTAAAGAACTGGATACTACTTGGGTAATTGCGTGCAAGGTAAGCGTACACGTAATCGTAAGCAAGATGCAATACCCGCAGATAAATAACTGGCTATTCATGGGAAACTTTTGGAATCCCGTGTTATTTTCAATGGGCTATGCCTACCTAATTTACTACCTGCAAAATAGAGGGAGGAATGATGTAGACAGAATAAGCAATACCATTTTGACAGTTTTTTTCGTTGTTTTAGCAGTCATAAACTGGCTTGTTTTATTTACGGTAAGCCTTTTAAACAAAATGTTTTTGTGCCTTGAGCAAATATGATTGAAAATAGGCCCTTAATTTCCTTTATGCACGCTTACCAGCTTTTGCACTATGCATTTGACTTGGAATATGATTTATTCTGTGAGCCAGCTTCAAAGTTTCAAACTATTGACCAAGATCCGGAGCCAATTACACTAAACGAGCGTTTCGCTTCTTGGTTCTCGTGGTTGGACTTTGATGACAGTGATGAACAGGCAGAAATTGAGATTTCTAAAAGGGTAACTCTATTGTCATGTTGGTACGTATATGTATATGAATTTGTAGAGCGCAGTGACCAAGCAAAATCTTTTTGTCATATCCAGGAAATCAAAGTTGCTAAAGTATTATGGATATACATGTTCTCCAAACTTGTCGAGTTTATCGATCAAGCACTTTTGTTAGTAGCAAATTACCAAGTTCATACGCTCGATGTAGTACATCACATTGTGATGGCATCCGTCGCGTGGTTTGGTCTAAAGTTTGCACCCGGCGGATCAAGTAAGTCCTGTGGTTTGTCAGGAGGATAACTACTAACGACACGAAATGTCTGTGTTAACTAACAACAAACTTTTTATTCTTGTTCACTCAGCCGCTATATGGGTCATTATAAATTGTGGGTACTTGTCCCTTGCCTACACATATCAAGCTGTGAAGCGCTCATTTCCTTGGCTTATGAATGACTGGACTTACATTAGGAGAGCAGTTCTTTACACGAAAAATGTACAAATGACAAGGATCGTTTTACAAGCTCCTCATATGCTTTAACTTTTCAAAATAATCAGTGGCTATAATATAAATAACTTGCAGATACATTTTGGTCTAGCTGCGTGTCACTCTCTAACAGTAATAGGGTCAAATTGTGGCTACTCCAAGTTCTGTGCATTGCTTTTGCTATTTTTTGTTTCTGTCTTGATCTACGCTGCTTATCACGGTAACCCTCCAGGAGGAGGTACATTAGTGGGAGGCAACAACCGTAAAGGTCGTTTACTATCAAGAGAACAACAATAATGTATGCATGTAGACAATAGTGCGATTATTAGGCATTACTGAAACATTTTCAAATGCCAATTGGCAATCTATGTTATCAAAACAAATAAAGGAGAATATTGCAGTTTTACTGTCATTTTTATTTTTTACTTGGTTTACGCGTGTACCTTAATACCTTTACAGCTCTATATAGATATTTTGTATCTAGAAAAAGTCATTTGTCTGGAAAACTTTTGTAATCCTACCTACAATTTATTCTAGCGAATTTCCCTAATTTAAGCACATTTCATAATAAATCTTCATCGTGCCTTGTTGTTCACAGTCGTCATCATCTTCGTCTTCACACTCATCATCTTCATCTTCGCAACATTCTTCAACTGGAACTGGTTGCAGAGGACATGGTGGTAGTGCTGCTGCTGGAGGGGGTTTCTGTGCTATGGGCAAAGAAGCTTCTTCGTCCATAACTGATTCTTCTTCCTCCACCTCCTTACGTCGTTTACGATGCTTACGACGACGTTTCTTTGGATAATCATAGCCTACATAAGGAGACATATCTGAGGCTCGTGTTGATGCCACTGAAGTTACCGTTTCATAAACTGCCTGCTCCCCTTCTGGAATAGGATTATAATGTGTATGTATAATTATAATCCTTTTCTGGATAAATGTAAAAGGAGGATAAATGATTTTCAAATGCCAATTGTTTACTTTTTAACCTCCACCAGTACCAGCAAAGACATAAGAGAATGAGAAGAATAAGAATTAGAAATGCTATTATAATGAATATTATGTGGTCTTCGGGAAAGCCAGGTTCCAGGGGTCCTAATACATCCTCGTTTTTGTGTTTACCAACAATTATTGTTGCATTTTCTGTGGTTGTGGGTCCAGTGCTGGCGGGACATGGCGGTTTGCACGGCTCTGGGGATACCACTGGGGGATGTGTTCCACCAGTTCCTCCAGTTCCACCAGTTTCATCCGTCGGTTTAAAAGTGTACACATCCGGACAACTATTACAAACAGTATGCATACGTTGGCATATTAAAGCTGGTTTGCTTAGTGCCATTCAACAATTGGTTTCTAAACTTACTAGCACTCGCGTCCAGCAGGTGGCCTGCAGTCCATACAGGCCCTTTGGCAAATCAGCTTTTCCTCATCATCTGAATATTCTTCGCTACACCTGACTACCACTCCTTCCCTGGAGTTCGGGATTCGTAATAAAGTCGTAACGGTAAGTGCATTGGTTTTTATACTTAGTACTTCGATTGTAAGTGTGCTTACTTACCCTTTACAATATAGATCACAGTTTGGAGGGTCAATTAAATGGTTCAGGGGTGCCATCTTGAGCACCGATGTTAGTCAATGTACGAAAGGACGACGCGAGGCATCAAAGCATAGAATCTAAAGTAGTGTGCAATCATAACTTCTGGTTTCTTTGTAGTTTATATTCATGTATAGGTAGTATATTTTCGATTCTGGTTCAATATATTATGAATCAAAATCTTGCATTTTTGGAAAAAGATTCCGTAAAAGTACCAAAAGTATCCATAAGGATGTAATCAAATTGTATGATTTATACTCTTTTAAAAATGTCATTATTCTCATGCGTTACTGCTACAGTAACTTGTACTAGCTCCGGTTCCAAGTCAAAGAATGATGAGTTTGATTATCTTATAGCTGTCACAAACTTTCTCATGATTAATGAACTAATCTATCTATTCTAATAACTGGCTATTTTAGCAATAGACGAAACCTGAACTCTGGAGCAGTTCATAAATAAAATGTAAGCATGTGGTACGAATGCATACGTTACATCTTGGCATTTGATACAAAATTTGCATGGTACAAATAAAAGAGCGTATAGGCAAATAGGGAACAATGTCCGGCCATAGGGTCTTTAAAAATATATATGCACAAATCAAAATGTATAATCGTTATGATTAATGATTAAATAATCTAAGTTTTATATAGACCAACATTACTTTTCCTTAAGCTTTATTCTGCAAACCGAACAACTGACTGAGACTTTACTTCTTTAGAGATATAGATTGCACATGACCTAGAGACACATTCAACATTAATTGGTTGGTTGACTTGTTGAATACTGTTAAGTAGTAGTATTTCTTTTAAAACTAAGCAGGAACTTTGGTTCCAAATCACGGAGAACCGTCACGGTTCCGAGATGAATGGTGATGATGATGCCCTTTACTACTTGGCCTAGACTGTTCCATTTGTGCCGGCCGTGAAGATTTATCTTCTGCTGCTTGACTTTGTTCTGCAAAATAAGTATCATTCATGTTACATAACTCATGTAAATGTCAAATCTCAACTTTACGTGATTTCGATATATACCCATTCCAGCTTTCTTTCGCTTATTGTACCGCATCAGGCAAAAAATGGCCAACAAAATTGCAATAACAAGTATTGCAACGATAATGGACACGTAAAAAATGGTGTCATCACTAGCTTCTTCATCTTTGGGAGGTAAAGGTGGAGGTTCGGGTTCCTCAGTTTCACCTTCATTTGCTAAAGCACGTCCGTGAAGCGCAAAATCTTCATCGTCCCGGTCCCGACCAAGGCGGGCAAAATCATCGTATATTCTTGACTGTAGACTCCGCGTCTGTCCTGGTTTCGGTGGAAAAATTTGCGGACAACTTTCAAATAAAAATAAGGCATTGCAGGTTGATAAGATAGTACAACATTTTTGGAGATGACCACTCAGTGGTCATATGCACATAAACGTACATCATTCTTTTACTCACTAGCAGTATTTCTTGTTTGGGGAGCGACAGTCCAGGCATGATTTGATACATTCCTCTTTCTGAGTACCGGAATGACCTTCGCAGTCTACTTCGGTATCTCTCCTGCGGAATGTAAAAATGGTTTCACACAACATTAGTAGAGAATAGGAATCAATGCTATTGTAATACCGTTAGTCAAATTTTTAACTGTTGCGTTGTACCCCTGACAGTATGTGTCACAATACATCTTCCCAAATCTGTCCTTTATTAATTCAACTTCTGAGAAACAACACCTGAAACCAGCATGTGCCACGCAAACGGCAAATCCATTCTCCCAAATTCATTATCACTTGCCTTTCTCCATATTAGTCAGGTTTTTTCCACGTGAAAACATAAAGTCTACATTTCCTTTCAAGATAACCGTAACGTATCCATGGATGGGTCAAGAAGCGATATGCGTATAACCTATTTTAGTAAACTCGGGACGGGATGAGATGGAACGATGAAAGTTTCGCATTACATTCGCTAACTAACCAAAAGACACAACAACCCCACACAACATAATATTCCAAGTAGGACAAACATAGTAACATAGTTGCTGACATTATGCGTGGGATGTGGGCTAAGTGTTAGGACAATCCATATTGTTTTAACTACAGAATGTCTTTGTAAATACGATCTACTACTTCCTTTGAAAAAAAAACATTCTAACATCAAAAGATCGCCAACTCGCTAAACCAACGCAGTTGAATAGGATGGATGAAAATGACAAACATAAAGTAAATATAAATTTCCTTGCAACTAAACCTTTGTACCGTAGTAAGCTTTGTTTTGATGTCGTGTGTGTGGTACATTATTTAATTGTGCGTGGCGAAATTAAATTCACGATTCATGACAGGTAATTGTGGGACACATAATAATATTTATGCAAAGTGGACTAGCAACAATGCTTTCTCGGATGCATGTAAAACATGTTGGCATTGGCGCACCGAACAAAATTCATGTAATTAAAATCCTGAGTGTAGTTCACCAGGTCAATTATGTTGACATCTTGGTTAAGTTTTCCCATGTACCTATATGATAAATTAATGAAATAAACATCCAACCGAACAATAATTGGCTTACAGACACACGAAAGGGGTTGCGCCAATACAACCCGGAAAACAATAGAGAACAAGCTTGACTGTGCACCTTATATAATGCATGAAGCTACAGCGTTTGTAACGTTTGACTTGTTATATGCGGTGAATCCAACGAACCACAATACAGCAACTAGCTTCAAGCAATTTACCAAATTAAATACCAATGCTAGAAATCAAACCCATGTCTTGATTGGAACCAAAATTACGACTTCAACTGAGGCACAAACAAAGTTCCTGGAGAAACTTTAATCAAAAAGAAGAAAAATCAACCAGCCAGACTTCAGAAAAATGTACTACTGGATTAAACCTATATGACAAGAATCATTACATCAAATTATCTCGTACATGTAACATAATATAATGTAACTTTTACAAAACAAAGGCAAACTCCCTGTTGCTTCTTACGAGAAAATCACAGTTGTTTGTTGGCAAAAGTGAAAGGAAACTTTTGTTTTTATCGTACCCTCGTGCAGTTTTCTGTTTTTCACTTCATTTTCATTTGAAAGATGTTTTGCAACTATAAGCACCTATTTCTTAGTAAGTGGCTTGAATTTATTTGTCTAGGAACAAACACAACTTTACCTTTTGCACCCACCTGAGTCACACGGGACAAGTTAAGTACCTTATTGTTACGAGCCACTAACTTGACTTCAAGGAATTAATACTCTGTGGAGTAATTAGAACATACTTGTTTTTGTTCTACTTTATGCAACCTTGCAGATTTGGTTGATGGGCCGGTATACAGCCTACAAAATGTTATCTAATGCTCTTGTCAGCGTGTTTGTAGTTGAATTCTTAACATTTTATTTTGTTACTTTCTACTAATAATGAACAGCGTTTCCACAAGTCGTTTTTGTAAACTTTTTTGGTAGACAAATGTTATAATTTTGACACTGTCACCTTTTGATTAAAACTTTTTATGATGTTAGCTGCATGTTCTGTCTTAGTGTGTGATTTTAATCTTTTGTCATTGTGAATCATTCGGATGACAAAATCCATTTCATGCACAACTGACAACCCAGTCTGTCAGTTAAATTGTGTTATTCCACGTGGAAAGAAAATAAACGTGAAGGTGATATTCAAGTACCTTATGAAATCAACTTCCTACTTCCACTTTCAACATACTAATACATTATATATATTTTAAACCGGTCTTATAAGCCAAGACCATACTTTTCAAACTTTTTGTCACGTTAAAAAATTCATTCCACGCGACAGCTCAAAAATAATATTCTTCCAGATACAAGCATGTTGATAAAATGAAGTATTTTACACAAACTCAAAGTACCGTGTGATTCGCATAAATTTTTCCTATCTTCTGTTACCTGAAAGATGTCAACCTGAGACGGAGACAGGGCTTTACTCATTTCAAGAGAAAGTAACAACATTTTCTCACCAATTTCCTTTCTATATTCTTATCAGGGTGTTGGTAAAAATATAAGGCTGTCGGTAACTTAATGTCGGTAGAAAAAAGGATTTACTTTCTATTTTCTTCAACTCAAATATATACATAACACACGTCTTGTAAACAAACTACTACTACTAGTACTTGTAGAAAAGACACACATGAGCAACAAAAAATATCCGGAAAATCAAACTAAATATAAACTCACAGTAGTAATAGTTGAGAAAGAGAAGTGATTTTTTAGAAAGAACCACTCTCCTAGCAAAAATTGTTATACTTTGGAGAGTTTATTAGTTCCCTGAAGATGAAGAAAGAAAGTGCACAATAAGCTTTTGAAAAAGAATAAACTTTCTCTCTGTAATGATCCCTTCCTCACAGTAAAAATTTATCCGCTTTAAGATGTAGCGGCCAGTATTCTGCTTTTTACTTTTTCTTTTCTTGGCCTAGTCTAGTTCTCATTTAACACAAATTTTAGTTGCATCTTTCCAACAAAAGTGTCACTTGAAACATCTCTGTAGTATTTTATATAAAAAGAAATCCTGTATGTATTATTTTGCGTTCGACTTTCACTTTCAAAATTAGGAATTGAGTCTGGCTGTCACGAAGATTTTTTGTTAGTTGTAAAAGGAGTTTATAAAGTTGCATTTTTTGCAAAACAAGAAAATATTTCTACATGCTTAGCTTCTACATGCAAAAGTGTCTCCGCGCACTTAAAAAAAGTATAGAACAACATATTTACTAGTTCTTGTTTGATTCGTCATAAAACAAAAGAAACATACATACATGAACATCAGACCAGGAGAAAGTCGAGATTTTTCACTAGGGAATATGACTAGTGCATGATGTTCAATAGGATGAGCCCTTACTTGTTATTGTACATAATAAAATGGTGTTACGGTGTTGCTGAGTACAAATTTAAAAAAAAAATATGGTAGCTGAAGGATAAATGCCTGATTCTGTATGAAATACCAGTTATACAAATAGTACTGCATTAGCAACGGCGAATCCTTTGTTGCCCCTCGGCATAATAAAGCAAGCAATATGAATGAAGCTGTAGCAGCAGAGAAAGTCAAAAGTAATGAAGGAAATGTTCAGGGAGCTAAAAAACGAGTCTGTTTAGTCATGGAGCTTGCCACAAGGCAGGGTTTTATGAGGAAGGCATAAGAGAAAAAGTTTTGAATGAGGTGACAGATAAGTAGTTGCCCAGTTTGTAAAGGCATTCATGAGTTGTGTTGTGTTATTTTCTAAAGGAGGACTGTACAAAAAATAAAATGAGAATAATGAGAGAACTCAAGTGGATTTGAATAAGGCTATTGAGTCAAACTGTCGCTTTGAATTTTCCTGTGGGGGCATAAAAAATTGCGCACATTCTGTGGAGGAGTGAGTGTATGAAAAAGTTGATCATCAACTCAAGATGATGTTGGTTGATGACGATGTTTCTGACGACGAGGATCAGAACAGACGGTAACAAGCCAGTTTGAAGGGGGAAAGAGCAGTGCTTAAAAAGTGCTTGTTATTACTACTACTGCAGACATTCAATGGCAGGTTATTATGTTTGGCCACTTGGTTCGTACTTACAACTTTGTGTACAACGCAAAAAAGTAGGGCTTTAGTAAAATTCAGTAATATATCAGCAGTTTGTGCAAAACTGGTGAGCCAGTTGGGAAACTATACAGTGATTTTAAATGCGGTTTTGGAAAAAAGCGCAGCCATTGATCCTCAATCGTCTTGCTTTCATGCCAAAACCCTAGCTGGATACTGATATTACCTATAGCAGGCAATATAAAGCAGAGTGTCAAGTTGGGCAAGTAAGGAGATACGAAATGAGCAAATATTTTGGATTTCGCATACTATAATATTGCGCTTGTACTCATAGCTGCACCCGTTTATAACAGCAGACACCAACAACACAGTTTATCCTTGCTAGTGTGTGGCGGTTCTGGAGCTGTTTGGTTTTTTATACCGCAACAGCAACGCATCCTATTCTCCAGTCCGTAGCTGACTAGGTCTCTGGCAACAACACGGAAAATCTCAAACCACCACCACCAAACGCGAAAGTAAAAGAAAGGGAAGTGGTGTAGAAAAGCAAAGGTGCTTGATAGCGATATCGTGAGCAGAGAAAGATTCATGGCTAGGTGAAACACGCTCTCTCCATTTTATTCCAAAGCTTTCGGGGCAATCTGAATTTTATCCCTTTAAACTTTAAGCAATAGTCACAACGTTGAAAGTCAGGTTATTTAGTGTTTCACTTGCTATGTGAAAAGCAAAAACAAAAAATAGGAGATCCTACGAGCTTGTCCTTTTACAAGTCTCACTTCGCCCCATAATATCTCATAATCAGTGAGACAGGGACTTGACTACCTACGTCGCAGCAGGAAAAGGCTAATCAGTCGGTGATGTACCGCTAGTAGAATTTTAGGCAGAGATTCAAAATAAATTTGTAAAATAAACTTGTTTAGAAGTAATTAGATTACACTGAAAATAAGCTTGTTTGCGAGATTCGATGAATAAGTAATGTAACAGGCTTGTCACTGCATTCCATCATACAGTTTTTGCTAAGTCAAAGCTACGGACTTGGATCCCTGTCGCTGAAAAGTGTGTTTATTTCGTTATTACGGAACCAAGTCTTCTTTCTCTCTGTGTCGACTCCTTTCTATTCTAATTTGTTGAACATCAAAGTAAGTAATATTGCTTGTTGCTGGTTGGATGCTTGTCTGCACACTACTACTTCTTTTTAATAATCTCCAGCTTGCTGAGATATATAATCAGGGAAAGCTGACAATATTATTAAATCTTGGTCGGTTTCCTGTGTGTGTGTAAGAACACATCACATAAGTTCAAGCTGATAACAAACCCACCTAATTTTTCTTACTTGTTGGTTCTCTGCCTGTGAAGTTGAAGTTGATAAAGAATGAAATAAAAAGGGACAACTTGTGAGTGAACTGAAGAATGAAATTGTGAAAACCGCTTGTTTATAGATGGTTCACTGTTCAAAACACAGTCTCATCTCCCGTTTTGCTGTACTCTGTACTGTTACTGTGTAGTTTTTGGTGATTTCTGCCCACACGAACATATACGCACGCCAAAACCTCACAGTAAATTACGTGTGTCATCATCATTACCTCATTCTTTTACAGGCCCAAAAGCAAAAAGTGGTTTGTGCTCTGTAAGGGAAAAAATTGGAACAAAATCAATGACATTGCTAATAATAATAATATTGATGAGCATGGATTACCGTTGAGGTTACTAGCGAGCAAAATTGCATTGTCATCTTGTGAACAGTAGACCGGACCGGGGTATAATTTTCAAAGGTGCTAGCGAGCATTTTGTTGTATAAGACTTCCTCAGAACAATATAGGTTTTATAACCAGCCTTTTGTCTGAAAGTGACATGGATTGTTGCTGTGTTGCTCCAACAGCCTAATTCGGGGCTTCTATTGCAATCTTGTGCTCCTAGTGCTAAAATCTTATTACGTATACATTGTATTGTACAGTGGAATGACTAACGACAAACTATACTACAGTATCTAAAAAGCAAATATAGTAACAACAAAGTAGCTTACCCATCTTTATATTCTCTTCATATCTTTACAACCGCTTCCTGATTCCGAAAGGAGAAAACTACAAAGCAGAGCAAAGGAGCAGGAAGGGAAATTACGAAGGGCAAAAGAAAGTAAGGAAAAGAAGAGAATTAAACAGGATTTTACCACCAGCTTAAAAGATAATCGAACATTTTCTAGCATTACCAAACATAAAGGCACAACACACGTCATATCAGCATTGCAAAGGAAAAATTGCATTGGCTGTCTTTTTCTTCTTGTCTTTATACAGAAGGCTTTTGTATTCCTCGTAGACTTGCAAAGAACCCTTATCATCAATACATCCCTAAAACAGCAGCATTGTACTTACAAATATATCACCACGTCATGACATTTGTTAAATGATCAAAGGCAAAAGGAGACGACGGAAGTAAGAGAAAAGCTGCAAAAACCAAAGGGAGCCTCTTCTTTCAAAAAATTACGGTAAGTGAATGAATTTTTTTGTCTCTTTCTCTTTAGTCCGTTAAAAATAGCCTTTTTACGTACAATATCACATTCCATAGAATGATATCCTTCCACTCACATTTAGGATTACTTAAAAATGGCCTTCATCCGTTATCTGTTTATTACGCTTTTTTACTACGATACGCTACGCGGTGCCGTGTAGTATATGGGTAAATTGGGGCAAATCGAACATGCATTATGGAAATTTTGACCTTGCGATTCCCATTGGTTCTGCATATTGTAATACATGCATCTAATCAATCATAGATACTACCGCACAGTCATTTTATACTTCATATAATATTATACAGCATTTTTACTTTCACTGCCTACCATAAAGATATAACAACCTCGTTACTGCTTTAGGTTATCAATATAATTTTTACGGTATCCTCTTCATGAATCTAATAGCAAAAATAGGAATAAAAACAGCACTTTGAAAAGTGTTAGTACCTTTTCAAAGATTTTATCAAAGAAAAATAACTACCAACACGTGTTTTAAAGATCACTAAAATTTTTGTTATTTTCACCCGCTTTTGCCTTTAACCATTTTTACACCATTATCCTTCACGTTTTTAAAGGAAACGGATAAAAGGGAAAAGGGATTCCGTATTGGCATTTAAGCAAGAGAACTGTTTTGCCTAAAGGAAATCCGCATAATTTTCTTGGGTCGCTAGCTAAACTTTGATGTAAAGGCTCGAAAACAAAGGACTTTGAGAATGATGAGACATTGTGAGGCTTACAACTTCGTTTTATGAGTAACACTATTGCTTATTACGATCACCAAAATACTGCATACCTATTTCATATTTAAGCATTTTATCACTTATTTATGGCATTTCGGTGCCAGCCTACCTGAAGTTTATATTGTATTTTTTAATTTTTGCGTGGGCTGATAAATATACACTAAATGACAAGCGAAACCTTTAAAACTTTGGTGTTCATAATTTTCCAAAACTTTCAGTCATTCATATTCATAATACTTCATAAAGTTGGCCATCTGTTATATCATCTTCTATTACAAGAACTGTACGCAAACTTTCATAATTTTCACTACCTTCCGGCAATCGGTGGTAATACACTTTGATACAAATATGGAGATAAGATCGCATAAAATAAGGTAGTCTGTCTTTCACACTTGGCATTTTGGATGGAAAAACGAAAGGTAGCATTTGCCTATGAAGATGATGTGATGAAGCATCTCGTAAAAGGGCTTTTTAAGAATGAAATCTTTCCATGTAACTTTAATGGCTGCGCAAACATTTCCGGCACTATTATTAGAGAGCTTCATACACTTCTTTTACTTTAAACTATCCCAATGTATGAATATTTTACAGACACTAGGAATAGCTCTGTAGTAGAATTGTCATCAGCACACCGTTTTCTTGTGTAGTAGTCATAAATACACAAGCTAAAAAGAAAGATGCTCCTATGACAGAACAACAAAAGAAGTATAATAATGCAAAGAAAGATATGTGTCGGTTGTCCCTCGCCAACAGCACTACATTTTTGTCCCAATTTTCTCTTTTTCTCACGATAAATCTCGTTCCTATAAAATATTCATTTAAAAAGGAAAAGGAGAATTTTTGTAAGTGCTACACCACTTTAACTACTTTACATGAAAAGGGCATGAAAAGGGAGCCGATTTTCTGACATGGGTGTATAGTAGGAAAAACATGTATGTTAGTATAACTCTTACACACACAAGATGCAAGACGCATTTGTACTCTGCGTACTTATCATTTAAGTTTTGCACGTCTCTTTTGATCTTCCTCTTTTAAAACATTTCTTTTCTGCGTTTTAAATTGAGTTTATACTACATACTTTACCTCCGTATTTCCAACTATATTATTACATTATACGCATTCACTGCTCCACATAACTTAATTTTTTATTTCTACTTGAATATCCTCTTGCTAAAATCATTTATCTGGAAAGGCTTTTTGTGATTTCGTTCTGAGAAAAAGGGACACTTTAGTCTTATCTCAAATCTGTAGTGGCCTATGAAAAGTGTTCTGTTATTCTGTGCGTTACAAGGGAATAAAAACGATTTGAAGAGTTTTAATGGCAAATATTATCCTTTCTTTTCTTACTAAATAATTGAAGAGGTTTCCACTACAATGTGACATCTGGCATTTTTCCATAATTTTAGTGAGCATTAAGCATTTCTTACATCAAATTGGAATATGTTCTTATGTGTATAAAACCCCTTTTTACGGGATTAGCAATCTATAACATATAGTAAAGCTCGCGACAAATAATATTATTTTTGACCATGACCTTCCAACTAAAACTTTTTCTTGTGTGCTAGTAGTCTCAAATGACGTTTCCACTGTTTGTCTTTTCTACTTGATTAATGCTTGCCATCAAAATGAAATAACATACATTACGAAAATGCCAATAAAAACTTTTTCGTAATGTTAGATGGCTGGACAAGAACACAAGAGGATACCGATACGGTTATAAATCACCCAAGAGACTTTCTCATAGACAATTGCTCACACCTTCGTTAAAGTCAATGAGAACGACAAAAAGGCGTATTTTGCACCCCGCTTTTGTACATTGCAAAAGAGCGTGACAACCTTACGTTCATGTGCCAACAACGCCAACACCAAGTCAAGATGTATACGCGAGCGCTTTCTCTATAATATGCTTTCAGTCACACATTTATGACACCCCAACACAACAGCTCCTTCAAAAATCCAGTAAACCACACATTTTGGTGGTCATGAAAAATAACTCTTGTCACGCGTACAAACAAAGGAACATTAGTCATAAAAGTAAAGGGTGATGGGGAAAATGAGATTGTTAGGTTAGTAGTGGTGTGTGTGTAATGCACAGTAAGCATAATGATGCAGTATGCAGTTATGGCAAAAATAAGTTTGCAAGTCATAACGTTCCCAACACACTCTTGTGGGCAAACAAGGTCAATATTGTCATCTTTATTTTGTTGTTATTTTCGCATGACGGGACTACCGAGTTAGAACCAAGTTGGACTGCAACATAAATACAAAGAGCTGGTTCTATTATTACATAAAATTATTGTTACATTTGTCTGTGTAATACTGTCAGCAAGTCTCATCAGGCTTTGTTCAGAAGAAAGCTATTTTCTCTAGTTGTATCACAAAATGTCTTTTCACGAACAAAGCACTATTGTCTCAAGTCTCAGAGGTTAACTGGTATATGTCTTGTAGACACTATATACCTGAGAATAAATGTATTATTGTTTTGCTTTTAGCACAATTTGAGAAGGAAGAGCCGTAATATTCATTATGCTTCATGTTGGTGATGACATTGGTGACGATAGGCGTTAATGGCTCTAATGTGTTTTCCCAATTTATGGAAATACTGTGCATTCAGCAATTCTTTAAAAATAGAATCTTCTTCGTATTCTAAGACACGAGAGAGTTTTTATTCTGACGGGAAAATATTTATGGGTTATGACATGAACATGACCATGCGCATACAAAGAAATATTGCAGCATGGTCAGAGCAATATTTATTTCGTACCCCCTTGTAGCACATGTCATAACCCAGTGAAGTGAAAGGAAAATAAATGTCTTGATACCTAATGCGTAGTTGGTGGTGAATCACTGGTGATGAAGGCTTGGCTCTATAATGGAGTGGCTCTACTACCGGATGCAACCCTTACACTTGGCAATAAGTACACATAAACTCTCCATTTTTGCAGGATAGCGTGAGTACGTCGAAACCCCAGCGTTTTGTTTGTTTGTCAGAAACGCAGAAATGCTTGCTTGACCAAATACTATGGCCAATGTACCATGGGCCGACCTACTACCTACCTACAACATATAAACATTTCTCATTTTCATCCGGTCAGTTTTCTACTGAAAGGGTAACTAGCTAAACTCTCTAGAATTGGAGAGGAAATCTCTGAAAGAAAAATGTCTGTTTCTTCTCCGAGTACAATGGTCCAGTAGACGAAGCTGAAAAGGCAAAATTGAGTTCACAGCAAGAAAACTTAATTTCCCGTTGGACACGAGTGCTTCTGCAGAGCTGCTGCTATACTTTTACCAGGCATGGAAAAGGCATTGTTGAAAAAATTTGGCGAATCTCTTTCCTGTGTGTAAAAGTAAAGAATAAAGTACACGACTCCATTACTTTCTTAAACGTAGGAAATGAACTATAAACATTAATGTTTAATGTTCCGAACCTTTCGTTATCAAAAAAGGAATACAAAGAGTAATCTTACATATAAACTTTTAAATATGTGTATTTGATTTGTGATGTAATCTGATGTTGGAAAATGCACAAAATCTGGGGGCACAAAGACCACCTTAAACAAAAATATCATGCTTGAATTCACATACATGTGGTCTTTAAAACCCCGATGCACAAATCACTTTCAAAACGACAACGCTTTCTTGGGTAACTTTGCAAGTGCAATGGTGCAGAAAACAGTAACGTACATGGCTTGCCGTATACAGTAACATGACAAGAAAATTTTCATTTATAATATTCAATTTAACCGTCTGGTCTCTCTCGAGAACCTGTATGATTTTTATCACGAGTCACCAACCACTGCCGTCATTTTATTGTTTTGTTTTTCCAGTCAAACGACCGGCCATTTGGTGGCCGTCACCCTTTATGGGCACACATGTTCGAAATACGATACGATGATGATGAGGCTAAAGATGACAAGAGTAGTCATATGTCGCTCTCTGTTGTGACTTGTGACGTATGTATATTGCGTTGATAATATAGAAACTTGTTGTAGCTCTCTGAATTAGGCACATACACAAACTTGGACATTTAAACTACACTTTTGTACTCGTGTCGATCAAACCTTATGCCCATTTTTGGAAAATTCATTTAGTATCAAAATTGCACCTTTTAAAAAACCTGCAATATGTGTGATACAGTTAATGGATTATCACAGTAATAATACTGCTGGAGTTTTAGTTACGAGCTCTCTTATATAAAACGGTTAGTTCATAATACTTTTAAATTTTAACGCGTCAAATATATTAATTTTACAGCCAGTCAAATGAATAGTATTAAAATGTGTCCAGCTAAATCTTTGTCTTTATAGGAAATGTTGGATAGGTACATAAATCTTCACCAGGACAGAGAATAACGTCATAATGGTTGATGGTGTCCACAGGCTTTTCCTTCTCATCGTTTTACATTTGACTAAATAATTATCGCTAAAAGGCTAAATCCACTGTCAAATATAATAACCATCATCACACGCGTATATTGCATGCAGTAAGTTCTACAACGTGCCACACAGATGCGTACTAGACAACACATTATGTCTACCTTATTATTACCGGTTGGTTGATTGCCATTTTTGTGTGTGGAACGAACCTTTGTTGTGTTGTTTGTTTGAGGATATTTCGGCGGACAGCTTTTTATGCCTCAATGCCTGTACTGCCACTATTGTGACAAAATGGCAAAGGCTTGCTTTGGCCTATTTCTGCAACAACCATTACACTAATCCGAATATTAGAAAGAGGCAAGGAAGCAGAACGACTCCATGAAATAAGCTGTTGTGTTGTAAGCTAACGTTCTGCTTTTGTTGTTGACTACAGGAAAATCAGCAGTGAATTTGATTGTCAACTGCAGAATGTGGTTGAGAAGGATGTGATGACATTCTCATAAAATGCATACTATTGATGTACGATTATTTAGGGTGTAAGAAGTGGATAAATATAAAAATGTAATAATAGAGAGATGTACCTACCTCCTAGTATCTACGCGTTCATACGCAAAGACATGTGAGATCTTGATTCAATTCATCATGTTATTGGCTTTTACTATCGCATCGTGATGATGCCCATTTAACCGGAAACTATTATGCATGGAAAATGTCACAACACTTTGTTGTGTTCCAGAGTGGAAATGCAAACGACATTCTTTGTAAGGAACAATGAACTGAGGAGGAAACAATATCTTGTTATTGGAATTCGATGCATGGGCAATAATAACAACAAGCAGCAGCAGGAACTGGAGCTGAAAGGCATTTCTTTATTTAATCTGACTGAAACATTAGCTCCTTTCATAAACAATATTGCTCAAGATTTTCATAGCTTTCAGTAAAGACCACAGGCTGAGAAACAAGGGTTGCGTAAACCAAAAGTTGATGTTAACGACTTATTACAACAGAATGGACAATTTAATAGAATTAGCAAAAATGCGTTAAAACATTAAATTTCCAGGAAATGGGAGTGTTTCTTTTATGCCTGTGAGGATTTTTATGAAGATTACGTGGGTGTTTGATGTTTTTCTGTAGGCAGTTGAGCTTGCAAGTAATCACGTCAAAATGAAAAGCATCATTTTTGTGGTTTAAGCTTCATCTTTAATGTTAGCAAGCTATTAGATACGTAACTGAAAAGAGATTTTCCTGATTTATAGGCACAGCATTTATCCAACCAAACTTAAGTAAGTGATGGGTTACCTACTCAAAGAATTACATGCTCAGTTAATTCTCACACTCAAAGGTCCACTTAATTACATTTTGTAGAACCACTTACAACTTAAGATGGCAATAGCTTTTAACTTGAAATTGAATAGAGAATTTACGCTGTTATGAAAATGCTTTTTGAGTGGATAATGCAAAAAAGAGAGCAGTTTTTGTACAGATTAATGATGAGAATTATGTAAGCTCCTGTTTCCTCAACTCAAAAAAGTTTCTGTGCCTTGCGAATAAGTTCCTTCTACCGTTTTCTTTTAGCAAGTCAAGGGTAAAGCCAAGCAGCACATATTAAGCGACGGATTTTGAAGAACAAAGATTAAGGAAAAACTATAAAAAGTTCTAGTCCAGTCATCTTTATGTTCAGATTTAAAGATGGGATTCTAGTCTGAAGGATTACTTGAGGAGAATTACACCCACTCCACCAAAAACACTCCTAAACATTTCCGAAGGCAAATGAAGTTACTGTCCAATTGGTCTTAAATATATATGTAGCTTATATGTAAATGAGAATGGTTAAAGTTAACTTTCACTAGATTCCTGTTAGAAAAAAGCGGTATCTTTGTTAAACTACGAAGAAAGGTTAAGGACAAAGTTGTAGCAGCATCAAGAACTTTATCGTCAACCAAGCCTCCTATGTTATCAGTTGAAGTAATTTCCATAATTGGCTTGTTCATTCTTATTATTTGCATCCCTTTTCCTGACAGATAATTTGATGGCATCTTATTTTCCTACCATAATGCGACCGACCTTGTTTGTGATAAAACTCCGTATTGCTACGAGAAAACATTGAGCATTGTACTTTTTCCTTTCCACATAGTTATTAGTCTACTGCAAGCGATGCCGTAAATTTACTAAAACTGAAATACGTCCATTATTATTAAAAGATCCTTTGCAATAATCATTACAAAACATCAGAATAGTATTTCTAACTCTTTTCTCAGATTATTATACTACCTTGAAAAGAGGCATTTGGGTATGAGAGAAAGTCGTAGGAGATAGCAGAATAATTTTTGCTGACATTGATGCTACTTTTGATTGCTTTCACTTTCACCTGAATTGCGATGAATGAACTGAGATGCTTACTGAATTCATAAACATTAAATTAAGACCAAGCATAGGTAGTTTTCATGAAAAATGATGCTACAGAATAAAATTCCTAACCAATAATATTATATTATTCAACTCTGAGAATTTCATAATGGCATTCAGAAAAGTTTTCAGATTGCATATGAGAATCGAATCAGGCAGAAGGCAGAATGCAATAAAGAAAGGAAGAGTTGAAAACTCAGGAGTAGTGGTTCGGTAATAAATTGAGTATGTGGTAACAGGTGAAGCTTCCAACTTCCTGGTTCTCAGTAGAGACAAATTAGTGCTTACAAAGCATGAAGTCAATATTGCTTTCTTCATGTTGCAAAAGAATTATCATTCACCTGTTACAACTTAATTTAATCCAGAGATTAACTTTTACCTAGAAAAAGAGAAACGTCTTCTTTCCAAGTTACTTTCGTGTTCCTTCCGCAAGTTTCATGGATTCTTTGTAAGTTGATTATTTTTCATGAAGAATCAAAAGATTCACGTACTTTCTTTGCAAACTTTTAGCACGGTGTTTTCAAGGGTACTGATGACGTATGTGTTCGGAGGGAATTCAAATGTTACTTTTCCAAATTAGAAACCCTTTCTATATAGTTTAGTTGATAGTAAAACACTTTTCAAAGTCCTTGTAACTAATACACCTTCCATTCTTATCTAATGCCAAATGCACTGCAGTGCCCTATACCATTTTGAAAATTTTCACTAAAATCGAAACTTTCCCAGTTTACATAACGTATTCCTGTTGAGGAACCTTTTTGACAGGACGGTGAGCAAAAGATAATTAAGATTAGCAAACTGACCTTGACTATCCACATTTTAGCTGGCATTAATGGCATGATATGTAATACGGTAAGATAAACTGCATAAAAACGTCAAGTGCACTTAAAAGAGCATCTGACAGGAATAGTCACTCCATATTAGGAGGTATATATTAATGATATGAGAAGTATGAGTTGGGGCGATAGATGAAAGGTTGCGGTTGTAAACCGCTCTTGGCAATGCATTACAATAACATTAGTTGTTTCATTGTGCTAGTAATCTTAACCTTCTGACTTGCCTAGAATAGAATGACATGATGGGGTTTGGTTTGTCGGAATGTAATCTGTCACTGTATTACTTGTCGTATTAAATTGAAAGGCGTAACCGATGAATGTTTCAGTGATGTAAGCTTCATATTTTTCATGTCAATGCACACGCGGTAAAAGCTTTTCTTCTCTTTTCTAATGATAAACAAGAATGATAGTAAAATTGATTATATGGGAAAGCATTATACCAGAGTAGCGTTCGGTATACAAATCAAAGACTGAAATGAAGGAGGCGGACAACAGCATTCTAGTATATAGCAACTAGTATTTAGCATTGTCAAAAAAGAATTATAAAGATATGATGTTATCTGCTACTGCCAAGAATTCAGAAGCCAAGAAAGCGATGAGGGTGGTAGAGTGGTAGTGGTGTGATCCAACTTATATATACCCAGTTGTTTTAGTATGAACCACATGATTAATGCCTCCTTTGTTTTTATAAATGATGTTAGAAAAATGGCACATTATTTCCACATTTGGATGCTAAGAGTTTACCGAAACAGTAGCAGACGTGGAGATAGAAAAGTAAGATTTATCGGTAAAGCGCAAATTTAAAGTAAGCATTATATAAATAATGTTTGAAGCCCAGAAGAACTTTTCCAAGCGAGCATCAGATTGCAGATATGGCTAAAAATATCAACTACTTGAAGTCCTAATATGAAGAAGACATATCTGAATGATATCAAATTTATTGCTGTTATCGTTAGTAAATGAAAATTGATAGGTTTTAAAGCTAACATTTGATAAATCACTGAGGACCTTTCTAGATAGGACCAAAAGTTAGTATTACCTATAAATAAGAACCCAGCTTATAGTGTTTATAACTTCCAAGTTTGTAAAACATTTTAGGTGCTTTCACGTTCGTGGAGACGCCAGTGTAGAATGATGAAGATTTTATATTACGTGTCCATCATCTTTTAGAAACTAAAGGGGAAATGGATATGCCCAAGAAAGTCTAATTATCGAGATTATTTCCTGTTGAGTGAGCGAGAGAAAAGAGGTGATGAATATACCTGCCGTCTATTATACCAAAAATTAAGATAACAGATTAAGATGCAGTACTATGCAAAATTTAAAAAAAAAAAAACAAACAAAACAAAGAAACAAAAGTCTTCTTAAACTAGTCGAAAATTTTTGGATTTCATTTTACTTTACCATCACTTTCCTATGTGCAATAAATGCTGTTGAAGAGAATTTTAGGCATACAATTGTACTATAATTCATTACAGAAAACTTGCTCATGCTTTTGCATCCGAATCTTTTTCATTTTTAAAACCGTGTGCGTGCACGCTTCGTACTTGTGTGCTTAGAATTCATCTCTTCATCTTCTTTTACTCTAATCTCCATGATAATGTTGAAGAATTTGCAAAGTGGTATTATGGGAATTGCATGCGGTTGAGGTTTCTGGGTCGGCAATTGGTAACGGAATTATGCATTAAGTTCGTGTGCCGTGTGCCGGCAACCATCAGTTCTACAAGCAGTTCACTTATGTAACTATCACACGCATACTAACTACCTAAGTAAAGGGTTAACATACTAGGAACATTTTTCTAATAATCTGAGTTCAGAAAACATTACCTCTTGGACTGCGTGATCCGTTGGCGCAACAATGTGACATACTGCAGTCATGAAAAAATCCCCCATGCACAGTTGGTACTACTTAACAAATGCCTGTTCTTCTTTGGTGACTCCTTGTAAACTTCGTTTACAGACGAAATACTTGGTTCCAAACTTGGTTTTACTACCCATGCATGTCAGCAGTTTTTCATCTTGTGCATTTGTATAGAGTTTGTCAGAAGTGGTTTTCTGGATTAAGATCACACGGTAAAATACTCAGTTTCCTTTCCAAGTTTTTGGTTGTTTCTTGTAGTTGCTAATAAACAAAGTAAAGGATGGCGATATGAAACTAACTAGAACTCTTTGCAATAATAATCCGTGGTTTACTTGCGAATCAGAATGACTTGCTTTTCCTACTTTAACCAGGAAAAGAAACTGCGTAATGACTATAGGGAGTTGAAATCATTATGGTAGACAATATGAGTAATTACATAAATTTATTTTTAGTACCCTAATTTTCTTGTTTATTGAGAATACTGTATAGCTTATTGCAGTACTTTTTATCTTGTCAAAATGCAGAAATGTATTGCTTTATCATGTTGAAGGTAACAAAGTAAAACACACCGGAAAAGCAAAAAACACATTCATCAGCATATTCTGTTTCATTGAAATGTGTCCTCGAAATTCCTTCTCTTTTTCTTTGATCCGACCACATAACCACTTTCCAGGCGTGGTGAAATCTCAGTGCAACCCTCGAAAGGTGAAATGTCAAGAAACCAACAAGTAGAGATAATTCCTCACAAATTACTTTCATCTCAAAATACATTTTGGTTGATTCATATTCATGTGGTATGGTGAATGAATTTAAAGCAAAGCACAAGTCATCGTATCAAGCAGTAGAGATAATTTAATAAGGAAACAGTTTGAAAATTACGAATTGATAGACGTGCTATTGAGTACGTGGGATTATAAGAGATTGTGAAATACTAAAGAGCTTTATCAGATAATCACCAAACTCTAGCGAATAGCGAATCATTGAATCGATCATTTTCTTGTTAAACGATTACTCTGTGAAAGATAGCTCAGAGGTATAAAGGTTACACTTGTGGAAGAAAATTAGATTCGAAATATCTTGAAATATGGACAGAATTGTACGCATCTTTTCAAAAGTCAAACCAATAAATCACTAACACGAAACAACTCTTATATACATCCGTGCGTAAAAGTCAAGTAAAATTGGAGATTTAGATTAAATTATTATGTGTAATGGGTTTATCTCATTAGAGTTTGTACCTTACGATTTCATTCAGAAATAGCATAACACGGTTTCTCAACCGATGACGTCAAATTTTCTACCTAAACAAGTTCATAGCTCATTGAGTTCAAACCAATTTGTACCTTTTTAGCCAAAGCCATGTAGAGCATGACACAGAAACCCTGCTCTTCTGGGCTCACACAGAGGTCGTATAAAAACCTCCAGAGGGGTGGTTTTTTGGTACCTGTCACGACATGTTTGCCTTTCAAAGCGTCTCATCTTAATTTTGACTTCAATGATAGAAACCATACATATATGTTGGAAGTTGGAATTAGAACACTGGATAGTTCTCTACGTTTCCTGCTTCGCTAAACTCACAAACATCGTAATCTGTTTATTGCATAAGTTTTATCTCTTTTACGATGGTGTTCCAACCAACAAATAAGATGATGTGATGACATGTCACACTGACTGAGAAGTGCAAAGCAAATTTCTCTTATGAAAAAGAAGTAAAATTGTTCTACCAAGCAAAAGAAGTAAAGTGTGGAGTTGAATGCAACTGTAGTTGATTGTGGAATGAATAACGAAGCGTTCTGTAAACACTGCTTGAAATGAGCTGATGTCGAATCTGTTAAGGAGAGAGTGAGAGAAAGTGAAGTGAGAACAAGCGAGATCTGTAAATTCTGTTCAGTATTCTGCATGTGTTTAGCTAGTGTAGTGATCAAACACCACAGGATGCCAAACAAATATACTGACATAAAATCCATAAGTTCAAAAAGCTTGTGTGAGTTGTTTGTCACTACTTCAGCTTACACTTGGTTGAATTCACAAGGGGAGGTAAGGAAGAAAGAGATGGTCATGATAATAGGCCTATGATACGAGGATGAGGTCGTTGAAAACTTGTAAGCGTACACAGCAGGAACAACGAAAACCTAAACCGCACACGTATCGTTTACAATTCGTAATCATATTCGCCCAGGGAAATTTTATTATGGTAAAAGACCAGAAGGAAAAGTGAAGATAAAATGTAAAGAGGGAAAAGTGGAAGAGAAAAGAGGAAATATTTTATTTGAAATGAGCAGGCTGAGCACGGGTTCATGCAACGGCACACAAATTCAGTTGAGCCAAACCTTCCTACCTTATAACCAAAGTTGCAAGTTAAGTATTCGCTCTTTTCTTTTTTTACGATTTACCTTTATTTTATTCTAACCAAAATGAATAGTACGCTATGAAAGTGGTTTATGAATAGTGCTCATATAAATTGTTTATCAGAGTACTAACAAGGTTGTTCTTTGTAAAATTAAGAACATCGTTGTGGATTCAAACATTTTGAAAGGTTTTGCAGGTTTGTTAACTTTGAGTTTTTGCAATGCTGCAAGTTCTATTCAAAGGAAGTGCATTTTGTTTTGAGCATAATCAAACTTAAACTTTTCAGAACTTTTTAGTCAGTCTGGTCAGGTTCGCATACCCTGCTACCCAGCAGCAGTGCTGCTGTGGAAAATTGAAGTTGACCAGAATCAACGCTTTGCTAACTCAATGACAACTTAAACTTTGGACTAAACTTAAAGTTTGAAGCTTATCTATTATATTTCTGTATGAAAGAAGATGATAAATTAAGTAAATAAGGAATTCTAGTGCACTTTTTGATAAATTGCTGCATAATAACATTATTGGACATTATATTTTATATGGCTGACCAATAGTAGTTTGTAGCAGATTCTTAATGGAAAAGTTTTTATGAGCTAATTCTTCGAAGGCTAAACTATAACATAATAAATAGCATGAATACGGTTTATCTTGTGCAAGAATCCAGATGAAGTCGATTCTTTCAAAAGAGTTCCTTTTCACAATAAAGTAAATTACATTACTGATCAAGCTTCAAGTAAAATGCAAGTGGTTTTAGTCCAAGAAAACTAAGATGTGAAATTGTGAAAGGAACGAACTTTGTAGAGACATTTTTGCAGGATTGTAGCCATTTTCCGTAATGCAATGTCTACAGGATTCGCACCATTCATTTTTTAAATTCTAAAGTACTACATAGTTTTCATGAAGAAAGCATACCATTTTTACAGAAACAAGTGTTTCCAATATTTTTGCATAAAATTGTGTCCTATTCAAATAAGCTCTTGTTGTAAACATATTATCACGGTTCAGGAATTTATTATTGCGCTGCATTGACGTTATGAGATGAATAGTTCCATTCAAAAGAGTTCTACAGACTTATGACTACACAGACAGAGCAATAATATCAGCATTAATCATGGTTATTGAAATATAGAACTTTTGAACTTTGTTTAGATTTCATTCGCATTTCTTTGCGTTCATGGGTTTTGATTTTTAGAACTTACAACTTATGGAACCTAAAGTTTAGAATAACCGTATTATTGAGAAACAAAAATTACAGACTCTTAGTAAATATTCAAATCTTTTTGTAGCATTGCATAAAATTTTCCAATTGCCAATGAAAAATAGAAGCCCACTTGACTAGCGTAAACGTGAAAATGAATCTAAAAGTTTCTTGTGATCATTTAAATAGCATCGTTTAAAAATTATTTCCAGTGCAAATTAAGGAATTAGACGGTTGGGTAACGTCATTTTACTCAAAATGAAGTACCATTCTTGAAAATAAATGATTTATGAAGTACATAGACAGAACATGAAAAAATGATGGAAAAAGTGTACATTGTGCCATATTTTTGCGTTTTTTGCGCCTGTTCGGAAGGTTCGCGAGCAATAAACATTCATATTTAATCAACATTCTTCTTACTTTCAGCATCAGATAGAGCGTATTATGTTTTAGGCGAGAAAGGATAAATCATTGTCATTTTTATCAGCATCTTTAAAACTTTTGACTGCGGGTACTGTGTTAAATATGGGAATAAGGGAAAACGAGAATTACAAAATAGGTACTGAAGCTTCGAGTTTTTTTTTGCAAACCTACATTTTAATTTAAATGCATGTGTGCCTCTTTAGATTTTGTAAAGAAAACACAAACAACATGATAGTAATAGTACGGTAGTAATAAAGTTAGTTTTATGGGTTGTTGCAGCAAAGTTAAATCTGAGGGTTTTGAAGATACAAGAACCAAATACAACATCAGGGAAAGTGAAGTAGGATCGAGACTAAAAATAAAATGGAGAAAAGTTTTACAACGCGTGATGGTTTTTTGCTTCATCTTGTTTTAAGTATGTGTAGTAGAAGCCGAGTTTATCTACATCATTTTGCTTTTCCAGGAACGAGAAAAAATATTTTTAAACAAAGCATGACTAGGTAGTGCTTTTTCAACCAGCATGCACTATCCCAAAATAATGACAACGAAGAGTTTTAGTGAAAGAAAGTTAAAGAATGAAAGTAAGTGTGGATATGGTAAACGAAAACATCGTTGAGCTAGGGGGATGTTTCGAAAATTGTGTGCAATACTGTATATTTTACAAAGTAGGCACATGAATTCTAAACGTACGGGTTAATTATGAGCTGAAGACGAAAATGGCAGTAAAAATAGACTCCAGTGATGTATTTATTGTAGGACAAAGCAAGGTAATTCAAGAGTACGTTGTTTAAAAATACAGCAAAGCTAGACAATATTTTGTATTCTTGCTTGAAGCCAAACAATGGTTCTGGTAAAAAAATAACAAGGAAAATGTTACCGGTAATGCTCCGGAATCTGTTTTATTCATTGCAGAGAGTGAAACGTCGAGGTAGAATTGGTGGTAAGTAGTTTAAATACTTGATGTATTGTACGTTTGCAGTTTGGCATGAATAAAAAATACATGAACGAATATATTATTACGATCATGGAACAAGTCATTTAGACACCACCGAAAACAACACTGCATGTGCTAGTAGGCATTTCAAATTTCAAAGGTTACTACTACTGGTACCTTGGACCTTAACAGACGTGGGAGTTGGTGTAGATTATGCTTTAAGCTTTGCAGTCGACACGACATTTTTAAAATAACACGTCATCACACTATCCTGGGATTAGCGCACTTCTATGAGTTTGCAGAAAATTTTGATAATAGCTCAAATAGTGCTTTAAATAGATTCATGCTAAAGAACTTATAGTGCTCTTTTGTTAGACTGAGCATGACGCTTATTGTCTCTCGTATTGAAATAACAACACACGTTTCTAAAAGGGTTTCCCTTCATCATTGTACCATACCATACTTTGTTTTTAAATGAACCACTCTTTATAATATTGGAGAGTTTGATACCAATCAGGGATAAATTACGCTTCTAAGTATGCAAAGTAAATTTTGGGTATGTGAAGCATGGGTATAATACATATTATATCTTTCCCCTATTGCATTGAAATGAATTGGGTTGAAAAGTGAGATTTTGAATAGGGAAACGTGGGTTAGGCGTATCATTCATTTTCCACAATTCAATTTCAAGCACCACAGTACAGTTTTGTACAGTATTACATGTAGGTACATATATGTGTTACCTGAGGTAAGTTATCGAATTCATCTGCTTGCATTCATTACAAATTTTACTTCAAATCATCCTAAATCCTAGTGATGTATGACGTAATTGGAATAAAATAGTGGCGAAAGCTAGCCAACCAAAAAGGGCGAGCAATACAATAGACCTTCCTTTTGGTCTGATGCAAAACCCACATAAAAACCTTTAATCTATCAAGTTTATCCTATATCCAAAAATAGCAAAATCACCTTGACCTTATGCATGACATGACCATTATGGTCAGGCCATACCCCTTGGAGTAAAATATTAAAAATATTTAATAGCTTAGGTTTTGTTTGTGAATAATAAGAAAATTTGTAAGCATAACCAATTTACGTTATTATAAATATTATATTATAGATCATCGATTTTGATTTAGCATACCATGCTTTCTTTGATCTTCTGCTTTAGATCTCTCAACCATCTCGGCTCAAGATGCAACCTTTATTTGATAAATTTTGGAATCTGCAACGTAAATACAAATGATGATACATAGATACTACAATATAATATAATAGTACTCCAACTAATAATAAGAAGCGTAAGAGTTAAAAACCGACGGTTATTTTATGTAGAGAACCTAGAACCTTAGGATACAAAAGAGATTTTAAGAATGCTTTTAGCACTACTGGCTGGATGCATATTGGAAGAAAACATATAAACGCAGAGTATAGTAGGTTATTTGCTTTCAAAATGCAGAATTTATTCTAAAAAAAGTAGTACAAAGGTCTTTGAAAACTGAATCCATCTAAATGTGTCCTTGGTACGAGAAAATTGTCCTTTCAATATGTAGGTTTGGTAGGTATGTTGAAATTTTCTCCATTCATTGAAGCATAACCTAAAAATTGCACTTGATTCTTCAATACACAAAATACGCATTTTTATCTAAATTCTAAAAATAGCATGCATGTATTGTACTCCCGCAAGGGTTAAAGGTGAAAGTAAAATTTCTTAGGAACATTTCACTTAAAGTAGATTTTGTACTAAACATACATATTGGAATATATTGAAGTAAAATGACCAAACATTTTATTTTACACTGTCCCATTCTTAGGCGACATGTGCAGCTCTACTTGTTCAATCTACTCACGTATATTGTTGGTAACTTATTTGTAACCAAACAAACGTGTGAAAACTTTGCTCTGCACTTCGTTAAGTTACTTTTGTTGTACCTCAAACATGACATGACACACTGTCCTTGTTACAAAGTGAATGAAGATAAACGTGTATGACGCATTCTAGAGCCAGAATCACTCTGACAAATGGAACTTTTTATTTGTGAAATAAAATGCAAAGTGCATACTTCACCCACGTGTGCAGAAATGCATGCAAGATATCACACTCGCATCATTTAAAGGTGATATGAATAAAATTATCTTTATTCGGAAAACGCAATTTCATTGCTTGTTGTGTTCTGTTGTTGTTTGTTGTAGTTGAGACTCATGAGTGTCCGGAGAGATTTTGAATAGTATTACTATTACTAAATGAGAATATGAATTTGCAACCATAACTCATAATTCTCAACGTAAAATGAAACTAAAGAAATGTGAACGTATTAATATGCGAATTGGATGGAACTCTGCCCACACAATAGAGACGTCATGTTTAATATGTTACAGTGATGTGATATGCATCAAATCCTAAGCAGCTCTATATTGTTCATACAAGTTGTTAAGTTCACTAATATACTATAGTATACACATGCACTATCGAATCGAGATCATACCGGGATACGAGGTTTAGGAACTTTTCGTTTGAGAAATTTACAATTTTATCAATTGTAGCAATTTGACTCTCCGAATAGAAAAGGGAAAGAAAAGTGAAAGCCACATTAGAAAGTGTTATTCGCTTTTGGGTCGAATAAAACTTTGTTTCTCGGTAGTACTGTTATTTGTGCAGTAAATACAATGTTTTCTCTTCTTTTTAATTACACACGCGTTTCGTTGAAATTGCTTACGTACAGTAACAATGGCTGATGGTCACTGGAAATTTTATTTATAGAACGGCTAGATCAATACACAATTGCAATAAAAACTATTGTGGTAGCTAGAGATTGCTTTCTTTATATATTTGCCTTTGTGCTTTGTTTACATTGCATTGTATTGTCTATCGGAAGTAAAGGAGCACCATATTACATACTGAATGAAAAAAATCAACTAAAGAGCTAATATAAGATCCACTTGCAATAACTATAACCACTAGATAGTTTTCCAGATGATCGATTCCTTATCCGTATCTCGCAGCGGTTTTTATATTTTGTAGCTCAAAAAGTGATACTCATGCTCATATGATACATGTTCAATTAACCAAAGTACCTGGCGACCTTTTACTAAAACTTCTGTCTAAGCTTTTTCATCCTTGACTTTGTACTATATCTGAATGATAGATTTAGTCAGTCCCACGTGCAGAACATACATGACTGATTCATTATCAGTACTTAGTCAGTCTGCTTCGTCAGATTATTCCATATCATGTATTCATTTAGAAAAGGCCAGAATTTACATTTTACACATTCAACAACTGTATTAATTAATGATGAAAGATTGTTTGTTATGCATAAATATAAATGTACCCCAATATGTAAAAATTGAAACCCACGTACATACTACAGACGTATTGAATAAAAGAGGGAAAGTATGCAAATTATAATTAATTTCTAATGATTTTACAACTTGGGTGGGTAGGTTTCATAAATTACATAACATGAATGTAAGTGAACTGTAAATGTCAATTCGTAATCCATGACACCAACTTTTGAAAGAAAAAGAGCCACTTCACCCACATATCAAACAAACAATCGCGTAAACTGTTTTGCTCAAGTCTCAAGTAAACTCAAAAACTTACGCTATGAGAGACTGTACATTCCTCATCTCAATTTCAAACACTCTGAATTCAAATTTGATATTACACTTCAACGTCACACCAAAATAGTTAAGACATTCAGTTGTCAGTTGCTTATCCAGAACGTTTAGTAGAACATTACAATTTTAATATCAATTTCCCCACCCAACTATTGAATAAAGACCTACTATCTATGTGCTTTATGCAGAATTTTGCAATATATACCGAAAACGTAAACGCTTTTATCTTATGATTTCAGCTACAGTTATCAGTTCTATTAAAGATGCTTTTACTTTTTAGAGAATCTTAACCTAATCTGGTCGTAAATCTGTTTTATGAACATTTTAATTAAGATTCAGAATGCAAAGTAAAATATCCAACAATGGATTGTTTCAGTTGCATTAGAACTTTCTCCAACAATAATGTAATATGGTGGAAAAGCCAGTGATAGGTTTTAGGTATAACCGGTAGTGCATTCGTTATAGTCACGTTTCACACAAGTACTGCCTACACACTATCTGGATGAATCTTTTGTACAGCCATCAAGTGAAGTAATAAAAATGTGAATGAATTTTATTGTAAAAGGAGTGGAGGGGCCATCCCGGCGTAGTTTTATTTTAGTACTTATACTCAAAGTACCATCAAGCATACACTTTTATTCCGAAAATGGCTTTGCAAACGAGGAAGGATTTATAAGAGAAGGGTTGGTTTTGCATGGGAACGAAGAGTTATGAACTGACTAGGGCAATGATGATGGAATGCCATTATTGCTTTTACCGGAGCTTATGCATATTTCATTCACTTCCCATTCAAATTTTGGAAAAAGCTTGATAAGAAATTCTCATGCACATTAGACATGGTCAAATGGCAGGTCTGTTATGACATGCCACGAGCTTCGTTATGAGAATTTGCAGTTGATTAAAAACTATACATTAAACTGGTGAGTGTGTAAACGAAGGCATCCGCACCCACAAAGTTAATATTCTTTTGAAAGTGGACACTAGATAGATATGATATCATATTCTGTATCAGTAGTATAGATAGGTATATAGTAAAGTGTAAACATGATTATTCATGCATTGATACCTTTCGAAATGATCATCTCCAAGTGCTACATAGCGCTCATTTTACCTCGCGTCAGTTGTGACCGACGGATGTCATAAAGGTCACCTATACGCGCTAATATCACGCGTTATTGGATACTGTAAAAACTCGAAAAAGTTTGTGTTCTGCTGAAGTACTTAGAACTAAAGTTTTTTAATAAAATGTCAGCTAAACGTTTTTAATCATCATCAGCAGTAGTAGTTCAAGCTATGAAATGTGCAGGATCATTAACCAAGCGGATCAGTGAAAGTTTGAGGATATACAAAAACTATGCATCTTAGCAATGTAAAATGCCATTTATGATTGATTTGTAGATAAACTTGTTCTCATCGACTAACAGCGGTATGAATTATTAACATTTTCACCATATGGTACATTTACGATGACTCGTGCAACGACAGTCGTCAGGAAATGACTTTGGAAACCCTGCTAATACCATCAATTGATTCATGCATCAGCTGCAGTACATTTATAATTTTAATAGCATTTAGCAAATCTCCGTTTGAACCAAGACAAAGTATATTATGCAAATTTGCATTTTCCAGTGACAGCGGGTGGCACATAGTAATTAGCAGTAGCAATTAACCTTTTCCTTTCCATTTAAACCTAAAATAGAATCTTGGTTTCACATGAAATCTAATACTAATCACAGAATATTAATTTAACATTCATGCGGCTTTGATTTTCTACCAGTGCCCACACAGTTTTTTTAAATGGGGCAATGTGAAACCAAATTTATCTACAAGTACCTATTATGCAAGGGAGTACGCAAATCTACACTGGAGTACCACATAAAAATTAATGTTTTATTGGTGCAAGTCGCATTTACGTTGGAAGGAATAGGCAACATATTGTCTACGTGTTTTAAGGTTTATTAAACTGAATCGTTCAACCGCATGGCGCGTGCCACCAATTAAACTAAAGGAAAAAGTATAATGTTTGATGTAAGGACATTTTGAACCTGCAGATCAAAGATTTGGGCTGCAGGAAAAAAGGACAAAAATTTACTTTTATCGTAGACAACAAAAGCGTTTGAAGTTTTGTTACTGCATGCATTAAACCAGGCAATGTAGCTTCTAATGGACATCAATAAAAATCGTTTGTTATTCGAGTACCTGCCTTCTGTACTTAAAACATTCAGTCTGAGTTATTATATATCAATTAATTTTACTACCTTTATACATCCCCTTTACTATTTGTCAGTTGGGAAAGTTTTGTGGCTTAAGTTGCTTTCACATTGACGTTGGTGGAACTCGGACATTGCGTTGCCTAACATACCTACTTGAAGTAGAAGTTGGCCTTCCATTGTATCATGCTGAATTTCAAATACAGCATACCATTTTTGCTTTTGATATAGGTATATATCAAGCTAGTAGACAAAAAAACTTTTACGATTTTCATTTTTATGGTTTTTCGTAACTGCTGCTTTAACAGAGCATTTAGTAAAAACTTACACAAGGCTTTTTAGTCACATTTATACTTCAGCGTTTTTCCTACATCTTCCTTCAAAAGCTCAAGTTCGGACGATGAAAATTTCTCGTTTACTCAAGTTAAAAGCAATATGAGAATAAAAATGAGGACTTGGCTTAATGACTTCGTATAATTAAGGTAATAAGCTTTGGCGATTTTATACTTAAAGTGCAGGTATACTAGTAACTTTCGGCATACACGCAAAGTGCAAAACCATAAAAATGCTGCTATGATTGAATCGCTTAGTTATCCATTGGGCATTCACTTTGTTTGTACCAAAACGAAGTTCGTTCAACGAACTATCAAAATGTGGTAGTAAGTGCGGTTATTTGCTATTACAAAAGCTGTACAGTTTGTGCAAATTTGACAAAAGTAGTTGGAACAGACACCTCCGCATTTCAAAGTTGCCGACCACATGCTTTTACATGATGAAATTTATTGTCACATCTGAAACAAAATGGTATAGAATGTTAAATTGCATGTACATCAATGTTTTCAGTTTCTCTTCACACATGTTTTGGTGAAAGCAATTGTAATTAAATGGTATGAAAAACATTAAGAGTACTTGGACTCTGAAAGTTGTATCAAAACTCTCTGTGGATGGCATGTAAGTATCCGTGTATTCTAGCCGAAGTCTTTTTGCCCCAATTGTCATTTAGCCTAAACTTTAAGCAGGCTAAAATGCTGAGTACTAATGAAAAAAGGAAGTAATGAAAATATTTCTTTTGTGAGCCAGTTAGTTCCGTTTTAAGAAGTTGTTATTATTTCCATGATTTTACACATGTTAGTCTAGTTTATACTAGCTGGGCGCTTCCCAGGTTTCTCATATTTTATTTATGCGTCACTTTTGTAAATGTGGTGCCTCCATTATCCTTATTATGTGGCCAGTGGTACGTATTTCGTATTCTTTTATTCATTACCAACTCTAGAGTCACCTTTACAAATGGGTGAGTGGTCCATGAAAGCTCGTCTAAATTCGTAATAAAAGAAAGTGCGGTTGGATTGCGTTGGCTGTATAGAGTAGGCCTTAGTTCCTGTATTCTTTACCTAGATAAGTTTCTTCTTGTTGTGGTGAAAGCAAAGAAAATTGAAGATGTTGTGTTTGAAGGAAGAGCCTTTGTAAAATTGCGTCATGTTAAGCAGATACTTCTTTCTGCTCTCGTAAAACATAGCGTGACTATGTAGAGTGTTGAATATTATTCATATACTACTGAGCTGGTTGTCGCGCGAGTAGCAAGATATTATGTATTTGTTGGAGACAAGCACTTGTATGTAAAAACCTTTATTGGTTTAACAATTTCGTAACTTTTCTCTATAACCACTATAAATTATACTACCTGTGTATCATCTTGTTTGCACTCAAACACGATTCATAAATCAAGGCTAAAAAGACTGCCAGAGTTTCTGGTGTTTGGTTCATACGATACGAATAGCAAACCCGTATTTAATATTGCTGAGAGGATATAAAGTAAAAGTTAACTGGTAAAATGTGTATGGCAAATAAATGGAATAATACGTCTGGTTAGGTTACCTGACTAGACATGAGTCAAAAGGAAGGTAACTGAATTACATTAATATGTTGTTTTGGCGTATATAGTATTCTAGGTAGAATGGCGTAATAGTATCTTGCATAAAAGCTTTTTTGTATCAAATCAAAAGCTTAGCTCCTTCCTGTTTACTTGTATAGGGAAGAAAGATAATACACTGTACGTACACAATATTCAATTATTTATGGTTTTATCAGCACAAAAGAATGGCGAAGCTTTTGTCTTTTTGGGGGAAGATTGTGCAGCACAAAGCACAAGTTAACCAGAAACGAAGTTTTCAGACTTTGGGGAAACATTTACCTATGTCTATTCGCATTATGAGTAAGTTTTCGTATAAATTGCCTCAAGTAACTGGATAAAAAGACAATAAAATTGTTGACCGATTTAGGGCATTCAGGTGTATGTTACAGATACGGCATCGTGTTCCTAATGTTTAAAATATGAACTAATGTTTTAGTGTGCAAAAAATCACTTTTAGTTTTTGAATCGACCTACTTGTGTCATTTCTACCTGTCAACCGGCTTTGTTATCCGTTTCTTTGAGGTTTAGCGATAGTGAAAGTCTCTTTTGTCACTGTCGCCAAATTGCCTGGCTTTTGGTTTGATTGCCACTGGGGAAAATTGTAGCTGGGTTCTGTAGTTGGGAATCTTGATGACGCACGTGTACTTTGTACATTACACTAACAATGCACATCCGCACATTAAGTTGATATATTCGATTGAGTAAATGCATGAAATAACATTATCTTCTGTCACCAATTTAGAATTCGGGTAAAATTGTGGTGATTTATGCCTAGACATGGCATTCGCAGTAGAAAGAAAATACTGACATGTTTTGTGGTAATGAATTAAATAATTTGTTATGTCCAAATTGTGTGATGCTAATGTTTTGCTACTACGCATTTGAAACTTTCAATTATTTCTACAACAAGAAGAACCATTTGGTGCTGCTGTTAGTCTGAAATTAATTGACGATGGTTTTGTTTTATATATTGTGTACACACAGGAAGGCTAGGGCTTAATAAATTGAATCACGTAAAGAGGCAGAAACAAAAAAGTTTTCTTTGGTCTTTGGTACTCCTACGTTTGCACCCTATGGGTTGTCGTGAAACCAATTGAATTACACAACCAGATGAAAGTTAGCACAAAAAGTAGATGCCCATGAAAGTTTGAATAAGGGTCATTCATCTTGCTGACGTGCATGCTAACGTTCATTTGCACCATCATCTGAAGATAACTAGTAAATGCTCTGTCTAATAAGGAATATCATTAATCAACGAAAGTAAAGGCAAGGGCAAAGAGATCAAGCTTGCGTTACACTAGCACACTAAAGGCTGGATATAGAAGACTGCACTCACGGTACTATGTGTATGCAGATATGATTGGATGTTACAGGCAATTCTTTAAAGTTACGTTGTTTATCATGTTCGTGTCTGAGCAGTCATTATCATTATATATTACATCAGTTTTTTTGTGAAAAATTGAGCAAAGTGTAAAAACTCTTTAAAGTAAAAAAAAATACCAGAATGTTCCAACATCTCGTGCCTGAAGGTTTAAATTTCAACCCGTGTTAATAAGCTATGACTTGCTGAAATGCCTCCTTATAACATGGTGCATGATATTTTAATAAGTTGATAACCATGTTAATGAAGAGAATGCAAACTTTCTTGAAACAGTAAAGTGTGCACTGCGTTTGACATGCAATTTTGAGCTGTATCAATATTTATTTTATGCTACGTGCATTTTGGCTGCAATATCAAAGAAGATTACTAGATCACGTTAGACTCTTAATAATTCATTAATGTGCAAATTTTTGGTATGTGCAGTGTGCACTTTGTTATACAAAGTATGTATACCTTGCGATACGTAATATTACGTATGCATATTATAAAAATGTTCCTTTTTTATTCTCACGTGTAATCGGAGAAATTATGCAATGACCTTTTGGAGAATTGTACAAATTGGAGTACAAAATATTTGTGTTTCCATATCACTTTCTCTAAATACCACCGTATTTATGGTTTTTGCCTTCTAGAAGTTTCTAAAAATGGACCCACTTTGCACCTAACTTTAATATATATGGTTATTTGTTGTTACAGACGTGACACAAGTATTTCTAAGGACCGATTTGATTATCCAAATTCTAAAACATAGGATACCTCTACACATGATATAACAACAGTGGGGAAAGTACCTATAGTCAAATAAATTCTAATTAAGTTCCCCTTTTTTGTATATGTTTAGAGTGATCAGTTCATCAGTAAACAATGCTCACTGTACTAGAATGAATTTGACGTGTCCTACATACCGTACGTAAATTGTTCGTCTCTTTTACTTTGTCTCCGCGAAGCCCATGAATCTTGAGCAAATTGCTATTTACTCTTGGGATCTCTTTATAAGACCTGTGTAAGTTTGTAAAGACTAAACTGAATACTGAATATAGCTGGGACAGAAGCATGAGAAGTTTATTGTAAAAAACGTGAACACAGAGGCGTTCGTAATAAAATCTTATTAACCTAGAGAAAGGTTATTGAGAGAGACCTAGAGACCTAGAGAGAACGCAAACTCAGTTCTTGGTATTGAGATAGGCTTCAAGGTTTCGAAAGCTACCAGAAAACCATACCCAGAAATTTTTAATCATACGTGAGGACTCACCGAAATGACGTTAATCGACAGGAGGAAGGTTTAAAATTATTATGAAGGTTCATTGCTCATGTTAGGGTCCATAGGGAAAGAAAGAAGAGACGCAACAAATTGCTTTATGGAATGAATAAAAATCAATATGGTATGTTTAGAGTAAGATACATAGCTTAGTGAAATTTTCCATTAGCTTCTAATTTCCAAAATTAATTAAAACCGAAATCCGCTCTAAAAGAGGTGTACTGTTAGATTTATATGCTTTCAAATTGTTGGGCTCGTGAACAATTACGATGTATTCAATGCTCAATTGTGCTTGAAATTTTATTAATAATGACAAATCACAGGAAGGTGAGCCCATGACTGAATGTATTATAAAACAATATGTTATTGCATGTAATATGAAAATATAATACATGAGCTCTAATAAATGTATGTGATCTCACTTTCAATGACATCTTAGTATAAGTACACTGAATGCCTACATTCTATTTGCTTTTACTGCAGGTTTTGGGTTTTTGTCAAAGAAAAACAGAGTAAACGATTTACAATGACTTCAATATTGCAATTCTGTATAAATAACTACATTTGTACTTGCCAAAATATCAATAAAATTTGTGTCGTGACACTGTTTGAGCACATACTTAAAGCTCTCTTGACATGATATGATGACAGGAGCCTTGGCCGCCAGAGAGTAAATACAAATGCAAACTTTTTCCTACATGCATGCGTATTTGGTTCAGGCAGTGCATAGAGTGTCTTCTATAAGATTCAATTTATTTACTAACCACTTAAAATATTTTGTCAGGAATTTACCGCATGATTTATTTCGGTGTGTGTAAGTATTACGTACATGCAGTTGTACACAAAATATACTTTATATATATACGCCCATGCCTGAATAAATAACTTTTTTCACTGAAAAATTGAACTTAACAGTTCAATGCAATATATGAGCACACTAGACTCTAGTCCTACGCTCTGCCTTGATTTATTTTTTAAGTTTAGAATTTATTCCAGTCCGGCCTGAGAATATTTTTTCTTTTAAAAAATGAGCATCTGCAACACACTGCAAAATACATAGGTATAATATTATATAATACAAAATACGAATATAATATATGAGCAATAACACGGGGCGTAAAAATGGGATACACTGTTTCCTCCGTTTTCTATGCATTGTTGTTATTTTAATAAAAATTTCTTGTTTGTTTTGCATTTTATTCATTTCACTCTGTGTCTACGAGTCTAAAAACCAAGTATAAATATAATATCTCTACGATATTGCTCGCACTTACGCAACTATATCCACATGTTTTGAACATAGTCTGCCAGAAATTGCAGATGAGTTCAAATCCCTCTTTGCTTGTTGCGGTGGGCTGGTAAAATAACAGTGGTGTTGAGTGGCAATGTGGCAAACTAAATAGCAAGTACGGTGTATAATGTACATGATCAAAGTAAGAAGAAAAAATGAAGAGAAAACATCAATAACTGTTTTCCCTGCTTCCCATAGGACATAAATAACTTGGATCTGTTGTCCGTGTGCTTAGACCTTTTTATATATAAAGACACTAGAATTCGAAAGACAGACACAAAATAATCGTGTGTGCTTGCCATCAATATGCTGCGTAAGTGCCTATTGACTGATATCACAGCTTTTGCTGCGGTTGCTCTTAGTTCTCTTTGTACTCAGAGTATTCAACTTGATGAGTTTTTGAACTTGGTTTTTCTCTCGTCATTATTGGAAAGGTTTTCGGTGGATGGACTTTTTGGGCCAGGTCTATATGTCATCTAGCAGGTTTCAATTTCATTGCCAGTGCCTTGTCATATGCCATGTCAGTTGCAGAGAATTGTTGTTGTCTGTCCCCAACCTCTCAGGATGGTCCACATATTCGCAGACTTATAAATGCATTATTAATGAGGGAAAATGTATTGGGGCGAAAGAAGAATTGAGCCAAAGCCGATTTTTCTTCTTTATCTCCATTTTCGGGGCTTCCTTTGGCAGAAGGAACTCTACAGGATGCAGAATCTGTATGATCTGCATGCTCAGTGTGCATTTGTCTTGGCCAAAAGCCACAGACCACGTTTTTTACCGTTTCCTTTACATAAAGTTAACAATGCTTTCGCTGTTAGATTGCAGGAGCCATGAAAAATATTGCAAAGATTGACAAATTGAAACTAAGTCGTAAGTATATACATGACATAGTTAATGCTAGACACTTATATTGGATAAGTAATTTTTTATCTCGACTAAGCAAATAAACCTTGCTGAGCTTGAAGCGGAACAGGATCAAAATCTCTAGATATCACGCATGGCATGACTTAAAAATATGTCCTGGAATTGACTAACTAGAGCATTGCAACCAGGGAGCTCTCTTAGGGAGTTAAAAGAGTACACTCGTACATAACCTCTAAATAATACGTATTCGCTATGATTAAAATGATTGATTGTTTTTGTCTCGATATTAAGATCGTTAGCATCTATCATCACTCACCACAGACCGTTTAACTTTTCCTATACCGGAAATAATTATATTTGATTTTTCAAATTTATCTCCCTATATACCGTCTAGCTATTTCCTTTTCACAGTTTTGCAATATTCTTCATTAAAACATAAAATATAAGCATGGGCGATTTTACTTTTTTAACCCTCCATGTTTTTTTTCTTCTGGGATATGTTCCGCTTGGTGAGTTTGTCTCCCGTCCTTCTTATCACTTGGCTGGAAGCCATCTTAATTTTCAGTGACAAATGATACTGCAGACATCACGGTAGTATCCTCGATTTAAGAAATCTGCAAGTACTTTAGGCAATCATGGTGTATGGAAATGGAAACACTATAAAAATGTGACCACATAATCCAGGGAAATATAAACTTATAGCAATATAAAGCGCAGTAGCGGGTCAAGCGAATGAATGAAGGTTAAGTAAAAAGGAAGAAATGAGCCGACAAGACAGACAGCAAATTCGTGGTAAGGGCTTTAGATTCCAGTTTGGTAGCGCTAAATTGCATGCTTTTTCTTCTTTAAATGGCCTATTTGTCGTTGTCTCATCTTCTTAAAATCTGGGTTTTTTCTGGGTAAAGGGTTTTTTATTATTAAGGGAAGAATTCCAAACTTATACTAGACTGGATAGAATACCTACACCCACTATGTTACTGTGTAGTTACTACATAATATTTTCTTGTTCTTTCGTAGGCGTGTGTGACGTGAAAGCAGCCAACTTTATAAAGTGCTTACAATCAGATAGCATCAAATAGTACGTAATGCATGTGTCACAGTCAGAACCTTCTATTTGTAATTATAAGGTCACAGTCGTACTGATATTTATGCTGGTAATTTGAGTCCATTTTTAAGTAGAATCACTTGTAGAGTTTTACTGCGGGCCTGTCACCAACTAAAAGACTTGGTGAAAATGGCAGGAAAAGAAAACGCGTAGAAATTAAGGATGAAGGGAAGCACGTGCTAGACAATGAAAGAACTATTTATACCCATTTGCCCTTTAGAAAACCAAATACTTAAACACATTTTTACTCATGAAACAAAGCGGAAATGAAATTGCTTTTAGAAAGAATACATGTCAGCGTCACCACGAAGAACCGTCCACGCGTAACATTGTATACAATATTCGAATAAGTAAAATGTTGCAATTAAACAAGTGTGAAATAGTGTTTGTTAGAGTACTGGTTTTTAGGCAAAACGGTTCCCTATTTTCACTAGACCAAACTTACAGCCTTTCCCCTAAAACCGTACAAAAATAATATGTTGTATCCCTAAAAACTTTCTAGTTTCTTGTGTAAAAAGTAAATGTCTGTGAAAACAATATGCATGTCTTAATCTCTTGGGTCTCCTGCTGGTGAAAGTAAAGTTAATAATAATTACTTGTCTTACTTTATTCGCCCCCTTGTTTTTTAGAACTTGCATGAAGATGTTTTTAATGAAGTAGAACTGGGAGCTTCATAATTGTCAACTATTTAATTATAAAAGTTTTCCATACAAGTTTTTTACACTCTGCTGCTTTGGGTGTACCATACAGTTTAGGACTCTGCAGGTGGCTCTGTAGTGTTAGATCAAGTTACATTATTGTACGTATTACGTCAACAAAGAATTTTCTGTCGAGAAAATAGAAAAAACGTACGCATATGCTCGCGAAACATGAGAAACGCGTGGAGTGTGGAAAAGTGTGCTAAAATGCCTACTTCTTTCTAAATGTTAAGTAGTTTACTCTTTACATTCCCTGGAAGCTCAAGAATCCTATATTCTAAGTAGAGAAGACGGTTTTTATTAGAGTATTGTTTTCAAATGAAACGGGGCTGAGTGGCTGAAACCAGGCTTAAGCAGCTTTGCCGTTTTGAAAGAACCAGCACACTTGCCAAATATCACTTTACTGGTTGAACGGTTCCCAATTTTATACATTTTCTATAATCATTCACTATAATTAATTGAAACAGCAAAATGCATAACACAAGGTATTATGAATGCATCTGGAAATTCGTTTCAGATTAGTCAATAGAAATAGAAACCTCTTCTCAACTGGAATTTGAACTAATATAATGCAATAAAATTGATAAATCCATTCACAAACCCATTTTCATTTTGAATGTAGAAAGGGAAATTTTCGTTGATGTGGAAGATTCCAAACCCACATTCAGCAGCCTTTCATAAACAAAGCTTCCAATCATTTTAAAAGAAAAGTAAGCAGATTAAAAACCTGACAAAGATTTCACTGGAATGCGCAAATGTTTGAAGTTTGCGAATGAAGCAATCTCTATAAAAAAATTCATATAGCCTTGTGGCTATATTCACTTCCAATAACTCTGATCCACCGACCAATCATTTCTAAAGATGATCAGCAACAGCAGCACATGACATAACTTATCACTACCTAGTACAGGTAAAGTAATATCCGATGGAAAAAAATATATGTATTTTATATGATATAAAGCATTCCTACGTTTACTGGAAGAATAGAATCATCTCATGGATTCCTTCCGGAAAGATTGAATCATTTTTCATGGAACTGTAGCCTAAGAATGAACGGATATTAACACTTTTTTTCTCCCGAGACCAACTTAGGTTTAGCATTTGTTCACGCTGCTATTTCTCGAAAACTTTCAGCTCAGATTTCGATTTGATTCTGAATCTACAACAATGCCATCCGAGTGAAACAAAAGGAATTCTTGCATGAAGGTTCTGCGAAAGCACCCACCAGTTTAGAATACAATGTAATTGACTAAGAATTACAAAATGGAATCTGCTACATTACTAAAGCTGCGTTGTCAATATTCAAGGCTATTCGAACAGTTCCATTGTTCTCTGTATCCATTCTACTCAAATTTATTATCCTAAACTATGTGATCTTTGTTAGGCTAGGATAGTGTTTTTCACAGAACTCTGAAGAAGTAGAAATAGTTGAGAATATGGAATACATACATGTTGAAAGGTAGATTGTTTCCAATGCTAATGTAAAAAAATGTCAGATATGCGCAAGCTGTTTGTTTGGTTCAATCTGCTTACCTGTCGCATCACTTGGCACTATTTTCTACAGATAGAAGAAAATGCTATATACACGGTTCCCTTTGTTCTAAATCTAAACTAATTCTAAAACCCCATATGTTTTGTTTAAAATGTACAGTATCAATATTTCTAAATACAATTCAGTGAAAATCGAGGATGACTAATTCGTTCATCCATTAAAAAGCCTAACCGGTAACCTAAAAACTATCGTGACTGAATACAGAATAGAAATTTCTTTGAGAGGTATGAAATATCAAATAAGTTCTAGATGCATCATAGGTAGTAAATTGGTGGGAAAATACCTTAAATTTTACAATTATGATTTAAAACATTTCTATTTTCGTGCTCATCTGTCACAAGTTTAACAAGAAAGTGTTTTACACACAAAACGTAATTAGCAAACGTCTCATACATAACGTAACGTACACATACGAAGTATCCAATACATTGATGTTCACATTTGTCTTATTTATTGACATAAAACGTTGCTAGTTTTAGTTGCGACCACATCTGCCAAATACTGGTATTTCGAAAGCATATCAATCTAGTATCTACCGTTTATTGACAGTTCTGAAGGTTAGAGCTAATACATATGCGCGCTCATGTATACAAGTATTTCTAATGAATTGGTAAAAATGAGAGCAAGTGACTATACCTAATCGTCTTGTTCAACAAGATTTATGTGATCATGAAAACATGTATTTTTACTGAAGGCATTTTATCGTCAATGCAATGATATAATGATAACGCGCTCATTTAATGGTAAAACAAATTATTAACCAACTGGTTCGTGTTACTGAATGACTGACAAATTGCAAAAGTTGTAGCACTTTTATATCCTAGGGTTCCTAAACAATACCTATACGAAAATCATCATGATAAATACCCAATAATTTAATAATTTCAGTCTTTATTTCAATGCAACCATATCATACAACTTGAAGCAACATACAGAATATATAACACAAGTGTGGTCATATTTCCGTCAGACTGTTTATAGTAAGACAACAAAAATCCTCTTGTGTGGCAACAAAATTATAATATTCAATATTTTTTGTCATATTTTTTAAGAAAATAGTGGTGAATGAACAGGGATCAATTTATTTAGACAAAGGAACTGATGTTTTTCTTCCAAAAAAGTAGCTAAAAAATGAAATATATTGTGATTGTGACATTCGTTTAAGTAATATGTTAAAATCAAGAATTCACAATCAACTTTAGTGCAAGGTGAAACGTTTGTTGAAGTGGTTGAGTAAATTTCATTAAACAAACACAGGAACGTCTTTCTTTGGAAAACACAATTGCTTAACGGTTAACTTCCAAACTTTATTTGCTTTTGCTACATTTATCTGAGTTCTTTGTTCCCCAGTTCCTTGTTAAACAGTTTGAGCTTTAGCTATTTAACTTTTAGAGTTATTATTATCAGCAGCAAGATGATGATCATCATCGCGCTGCTTTCATTCCATATTTGTATAAAATTATGTGACTACTGTTGACTTTAGACTTGATCTATCGTTTCCAGTTTACAAGTGCGTGAATACACAAATGGGTTACATGATTTGTCATCATAAAACAACCTGGTACCGCATTTATTTGCCTAAAATTTGCCAGTAAAAAACATACAAATTACACAAAAGACTGCATCATAAGTGTGTACTCAAGAGTACTGCATCAAAAGGATTCATTCATTGTAATAGAAATGAGCACACTTAAGATACATTGACTTTGTTGCCATAAAGTTTGTACCACTACTATCTAAATATATGCAATCTTCCATTTTTGAATATGTTTTTAATTAAAGGGATAACTCTTGTGTTTACGATTTTGGGTAACGCGGGATAATAATTACAACGCTGGTTGACCATGCAATTGAATTAGAATCTTATATAGCTCAACTTATGTTTTGGTTAACGTTCAAACGTAAATTAAACGAGTGGGTAAAACTCGTTTACCTTTGTCTTGCCAGAGAAGTTTACCAGTTCATTTGTTGCTCGATGATATTATATGCAACAGCCACTACACATGCACATGTTTGCAATTTAACGCTGACTTCTTTTCACAACATCTAGTCCATCATCGTCATGCGGCAAATATTAACAATAATTATGTGCCGGTTTGTTTCGCTCATTTGGTTCGTTTTGGCAGCATAGTGACATGACACGCAATCAAAGACGCCTGTATTTATAGACAACTTTTCGTTTTCACTCTCAAGAAGTCAACCGTTCTGTTTACTTTATTTATCGCCAAAAATGCGTTCTCTGTGGCAATAAAGTATCAGAAATAAGCTCAGAAAAATATAACCTTTACTTCTTGTTTCTTTCGTCGCAACGGTCGAGAGTGGTAATGGATTATTATTGCGACTACAACAACAACCACCAAGTTACTTTACTCGCTGCTGTACGGTGAAGTGCATATAGGCAGCTATTGGAAGCTTGGCGTTTTTTTAGGAAAACGATCATGATGATGATCTTGGCACAAAACCATCATAGACAAAGTTTGCACTTCTTTTGGTACTTGTGTTTTTGTTGCGGAAAGTAATAAGAGGCATATAGTGAATGGTGAGCGAACACAATTTAAGCTGAATTTTTGTTAGAGTATTTTTCCGACAGCCTTACAAAAAATAAGATACATACAAAATTTAGGTGAAAACATAAGCACTGTATGAATTCACATATATTTAACTGCAAGCCATTCATAATTCTAATCTTACCAAACAGAAACGGACTGTTAGTCAAATCATTTTCGGTTTCTAAAGAGGATTCGAAGCACTGATGGATCTAGTGAAGCGTAAAGTCCTAATAATTTGTTCCAGGAGAAAGCGTTATTTCTTCAGTGTAAAAGAGGATCAATGCTTTGACGATGAGTGTTTCTCTGGAATAGATATTTCTCTGTACTAGAGTTCTGTCTGAATGCAAACACTGATAATTTAGTACTGAACATTGTTGGGTGAAAAGAATGGCAATTTTGAGAGAAAATTAATTGCTGTCTTATTGTTATTAAAATGGTACGAACGAAAAACACAGTAAAGATGAAAAGAGTGTTCTAGATAAAGTCATTGGTTGTGAGTAAAACTGAAGTTAATGTTATTTTCAAAGTTTTTGTGAAGAGTGAAGTTGAAATTGATCTTGTGAAGTGTGCATAATGTTGAAGTGGCCAAAAGAAAATTTTCTTTAGCTCTTCAAGTCATATTATTACAAAGCAAGCATGGGAGAATTAAATAAAAGGAAGCTGAGATTTTCTTTGTTCTGTCAGTAACAAAGGAAGAAAGCTGAGATGCTGGTAATGACTAGACGCTAGAAAATATCTAACATTCCAGGAATTTCTTTTTGCTTTATGTTTTATCTTCCGACTAGTAGTCGTTTGCCTGTAGTTTAGTCCTCTTTAGTGACATTTTCGATAAACACTTCCCAAAAAAGTTCAATGTGCCAATACTGTAGAAAAACAAACTCATGTTTCTTTGAAAGCACGTTGCTTTCAACACAATACCGTCATGAGCGTATTGATTTGGAATTCTACGGACTCATTATTAGCATTACTACTTGAGCCATGAGCTGCCGAACTGCTTCAAAGCTGATAAAAAATGACAGGCCATAAAAGTTGAGAGTGAAAGACGAAATACTAAAGTTTAGTCTCCAACGGAAGGGCAAAAAACTAAGTTTAGAAAACTTGACAAAATGAGTGATTCCCAAAAGCATTCTTGATTTCTGAACGTCGGGATAAAAAGCTATTGAAGGAAAGAAGTCCAAATCTATCATCATCAACGACTTTTGTAAACTGGGTCTGTATTACTTTTGTTTATAGTTATTTTGAGTTACACAAGTCATAATTAACGGGGATGCTTCCACCATGAGGATTACACTTGCTAGAAATACATAATATATTATTGGTACACCACGTGCTCTACATGCTAGAAACAACAACATTTCTAAGCCATAAGCAGAAGCCCATATACATTCAACATTCTTAGCGGACGGACGTGTAAAGTTGTAAAATTACGAGCGTGTCTCCTTCGTGTCAATCTAATTTTCTCCTACTTTTTAGAAGAGTTGACAGACAACTTTTCTTTTTTCTGTCAGCAAAGAACATCTTCAAAAGATGTGATGTATGAATGCTCTACAAAGTTAGTTTTTGTAATTAACATGGTCCTTAGGGACTTGAAATAATTGTCCCGTCTTACGCTACCCCATTCACATTAGAGTGTAATTTGAAAGCGTCTAAGGATGAAGAGGTTTTACTGGGCGACTAAAACATTGAGGACACTCAATTTCGTCAATGTTTGTGAAAATACTCCAATTTACACCATCCACCATCATCAGGGTTAGATTTAGATCAAACGTAACATAACCAGTCGTACAGCAAGTTTTACTTTCTTTTAAATTGCTACCTTGTCTAAATTTTCTTTGAAGAACACAAGCAAAGTTGTAAAGCTGTTTGCGTTTGGATAGCTTAGCATGTCTATCTAGTAATCGCTCGTAGGACATTGTCTTGTCCATATCAATTTAAACTTTATTCTTTCCTGCAGAGAAATAAACTTGTTAGAAGGAAGTTTGTTGAAAGCAGGAAAGTATCACGTCATTAAAAGTGTAGAGTGCTTTAAGAAACGTCGATCAATGCAGTGGAAGCTTGATGCAAAACAGTTTATCCTCATTGTGCTGCTGTAAGGAAAAGGAGAATTAAGATATTTTAGCGGTTGCAGTTTCTCGACACATTTTCACAATGAATGCGGTATGCGAAGTGCACGCGCAGCATCTACCTTGGTTTCTTGCTTTCACTTTCTCTATAATCCGGAATAATCTTTATAGTAAAGAATGACACACGGAATCCTGACAACAGAAATCCGGTAAATTATCTGACAGATCCATTTTCAAGAACGACAACACACTGTATTAGCTTCAGTCTTGACTTTGGTTTTGGTTTGAAGGCTATTTGAAGGTGTTACAAGAAAGCTCATTTTTCACTGAACACAGAAACCGTTTGGATGTGTTTGATTTAATTTCATATCCATTACATGAAATTGAAACGAAACTCCTTCTTGAAATCTTATACAGTGTAAAGCAAAAATATATATCATGTGGAAACCGGAACTGGTGGGGATGCGCCAAGTCATATTCCCAGACAGATTTCGTATTGTTTCTGAATAAAAGGGCAATCTTTACATAGCCCTAAAAGCAAATGTTTTTTCTTAGGGTTCGGAAGTTATCATTGTTAAATCTTTTGCACAGAGCATATTATTTTAAGTTGGCATATCCGTTCCGTCATGTTAAAAGCAAATTTGCAGTGGCTATTACATGTACTAAATGTTTTCTTAATTTCCTTTTCGTCTTCAGGCTCCCAATTATATTATAATAAGCAAATCAAAGCCTTGCTACTATAAAGTTGGACTAAATAGTATTCAGTTTCGGCACACGAAGCATTTTGCTTAAGAAACAACGAATCTGTTGACATCATAATACCTATTTATCTAGAAAATTCAGTAAATTCAACAAAAAATATGTAGCGAAACCTGCCTTTTTCAGGTAATGTAAAAGCAAACAAGTTGATTTATGTTCTAAGAATTTATCACGGTAGTACGACAGCCTTTTTTGGCAAACATAAACATGTTTTCAGAGGAATTACTTTGTTGCCTTCTAGTGACAAGCTGTAGAACAGTAACTGGAAAACTGAAAACTTGTACTTCAAGTTTCAATAGAATCTGATCGATGACCACCCACACATGCTGTGAAGGTGAAATCTTGAGCTTCTATTATGTGCCTAGCACGTTTCATGAATTAAATTATTATTTTTTCGCCACGTGCGTTAATGAAGGATCGATGATACTTTCATCAGGCTTTTATGGGGCAAACCTCTGACAAAAGGTTAAAAATCACTGTATACCATGCCTATTTTCTGTTAAAAAAATATTTGGAGAAAGATTCTCTTGTGCTTCCGTGCGAAACTAACAAAAACCAGTGCACTTCATTCCTAGTACAAGATGGACTTGGAAAAATTGGAAATGTATGAGGTGTCGTAGGTGGTGGTAAATTGCAATCAGCTTTTACAAGTTATTGTTTTCTACTAAGCTTTCAAGCTCTGAAATGAGAGATAAAGTCAAAGACCAGACTCACCAGACTTCGAAATTCTGAGCATAGAGAGCAATAGAAAATTGCAAAAGTTTTGTTCAGAAACTATTAATTTAATTTATCGTAGATATTACATACTTGTGAATGAAAGCCTCATTGTTCAAAGTCGCTTCATTGCATGAGTCTTATTGAACCATTAACCAAACAAAAAACTGTTCTAACGGGAAACCAACTTCTAAATATAATTTGTAAAACTTGCGCTAAACATGTGAGAATATGAAAAAACCACCTCTTTTCTGTTGCCACTGCTGATTCTGGCACAGAAAAGTAAAAAAAAAGATTTTGAAAATATAAAATTCTGATCAACAGTTAGACCTGTAACGGTGTGGGTTTCGAATCCTCTGACTTAAGTTACTTATCTGCCTGTTTGTTGACTCTTTGTCGGACATAAGACTATAAATAGAAACAATTTTACTGGAAAGAGAATTATTAGATGAAAGAAAACTGGACCTGATTTTATAAACTTATTTGAGACTTTCTTCATCTATGAGATAATATGCTTGCTAGTTTTATGGAGTCTTTACTTGTATTTTAGTATTTATACATTCAGTGTACGTCTATTGAACCTATTTACTCCTACAAAGAATTTGCGCTCCACAGAGTGCATTAGTCACGGATCATCACAAAATTACATTTTCTGCTGATTCTTTACCTTGAACTTTCTTACTAGGAAAGGATGTTAGATTTTTGTGATTACGACGTGTGAAAGTAAAAGGTCCAAAAATACCAAACGGACCCAACGACTGCGAAGAAAAGGGTTTTCAGCTTTTGCTCTTGGAATCTTGTACTGAAAATGTATTTTTAATACAGTCCATCGACTTGTTAGTCTGTTATGTCAGGAAAATAGATGTGGGTCCTTGTCCTCACCTCATCACACCTTAAGATCTCTATTCATTTTCCTGCTGTTCATTGAGCTTAGTTCAAAGCCTTAAAATCAAAAGTAAAATATATTATTGAAAGAGAAGCGGAACAAGAAAAGAAGTAGGCGAGCAAGACGATATATGTCATATTTTTGCTTTCTGTCTTTTTCGCTCTTTCTTTTCCTTTCGGATTGAAGAGGTAATTCTGTTTATTGGTAGGCTTTTCTGTTCCAAACACATTTGGTTCTTACACTGTACAAACGTGTGTACTGTATACCTAAATTTAATGACGCCAAAGGAAAGAGAGACTGAGCCGAGAGAGGCGTGAAAGCTGTTAGCTTTTACCTCTCCACTGAACTGTTTAAATATTCTGGTGGTTGCTCCTGAGCTTTCCGGGAAGTAGTTGGTTTTTAATGCCCTGTGGGATCACCCACAGCTAATGAATTTTGATCAAGGTATCTGCTATCCTTATACAAAGCCTTTAAGATGCAGGTTTGAAAACAGCGTGTTGAAATTTTCATCTTCTATGAATTTTATTTTTCAAAAAGAAGCTCATGTTTATTTTTCGTGTTCAGAATGACCATCGACTTGTTTCTCTTTGATAAAAACTGGGAAGTATTTGAAATGTTTTGCGATGAGTTCATATCATTGAGTATTCTGGGTTCATATCTTAAAAATCTATGGGCTCAGATTTATTACACTTTTGATTAAGCAGACAAGAGTTAAACATATATAATTTTTTCATTTGATTCAAAAGTACTATTGAGATTGAGTTGAGTTATTGACATATTACCTATGTCAACTTATTCTTCATGAATGTTTGCTTTCATCATACCAAAGTAAAAACTTCTATCACAAGTTTCAAGCGAATTGTTTGAATTTGAATTCATTAATTTTCCATTTATCGGGTGGAAAAAATAGAAAAAGGCTGATTAACATAATAATACTGATGTCATTTTTGATTATAATATTACCAAAAAGATGTCCTTATACTAGTACCATCAGGAGTTGTAAAGACTTGTTCAATGTACTTTTGGCATGCTTACATGTATCTGTTGAATAAAAAATGAATTTTCTCGGAAATTTCTTGAATAAAACTACTGTAAAAAAATAGCCCGCCTACTCAATTGTATACCACGCAACCCACAGTTAAAGAAAGTACCATATCGCAATCTTATCAGTACACGTTCTCGTGTTTTATACCGTTCAAGCATGCCACCATTCAACTACCTACCCACATATATAAACCAGCATACATACGCAGACCGAGAGATGAGATAAAGAGTAAAGAAACATTTTCCTATTTACTTTCTCAAGATGTACAACCCAACTGGGACTTGTGATTTTGCACACAGGAAATGTTATCGTGTTCGCAACGATTGATCACGTGCCATGTTTTACCACAATTCGAATGAAATGTACAATTTTGTGCTTGCTTACCTTGTAAAGCCTGTTTCCACCAAACAGTTATGTGCATGTAAATGCAGTATTTACTAATTTACCTGACGAATATATTAAAATTCCTAATGAGTTGGCTAAATTGCGATGTTTGCAAGGACTTACGAAAAGTATATCAAAGAAGCTTCAATGTTTATGAATTGAAGTTTTAAAACTAAAAAATTATAGCAGCGCGACTTTATCCATAATCTTACGAAACCCCTAAAAATTAACGTTTCGTTGGTTGTATTGTTGTTACATGTTTCGCATTTTGCAGGACATATTTTAGGATTGTCATTTTCTCCTTGCCATATAATCACCAAATTGTATATATACCTAGTACAAACTTGCTAACATTAACTACTTTTCTTAATAAAGCAAGTTCGTAATACTTGTACAAGGATGCCCACAGATTTGACACAAATGAAAATTGAACCAGGCTTGATGTGGCGAAGCAGCTAGCTTTACTTACTCAAACTAGCATTATATATACTATATATTGTTTTGTAAAATAGCCAAAGAAAACTTTTTGGAGTAACATACTTCAGTGTAACCTTCCTTATTACTTAGTTGACAAAAGTATTTGAATCTTTTGAAAATTTACACGTGACTGGAAACTGCAATCTACTTTAATTTTTGAATACATTGTACAAGAAATATTTTTACCTATACTCATCCAACGTTATGTCTGTTTGTCTAAGACATTTTGTTACATATAGGTATTGTCACCATTATATATACAGTTGAACAAGATGTACATATGATGAGCAGAAGTTTTGATAGGAACAAGGGCTCACGACCTTGTCGTGCTGTATAGTAAACGAGAATACTTGGATCTTTTGGAACATTTACATCTGCATCTTTTAAACAAAAATGGGACCACGAAACACGCATTCCTTTACGAATTTGTTATAATGTATGCATAGCATTATACTTTCTCCAAGTATCTTGTGCAGAAAAGTATAGTACTTATACTAAATTACAATGGCCCTGTAATTTTAAACGTAGGTATGCACACAGGTTTCTTTTGCCAATTTGTTGCAACCTAAACCACCAAAGAAATGTAAGGGTAAGCCTTGAAATTCCAAATGTGGTCTTTAATAATTTGCCCTTGTGCAGTAGCGTGCCTTTGTATTGTTTGCCGGTTTGGCATTAAGTTTGGTTTACTTGCACTCAACCGTTAAATTTTTTGGAAGCCAGCAAATTCCTCCCTATATTATCTGCATGGTAACTAAAAGACAGTTATCCTGACTTTAAAATGTGAAAGCATACAATGTGTTCTACTTCAACATACATGTACGATTCTTACAACCATTACGACTTGCTGTTCCGTATTGTTTTTTCTAGATCTTTCATTGAAAATTGGAAAGTTATTGCCATAGTGGTGTTATGGAGGTCTTTTTCCTACTTACATACTATAGTGACTGCAATAACCCACTTGGACTTTGTAAAAAAGGGAGAGAACCTTTGTTAAAATTCACGTTAAAATGTGGAAAGGAGAAACCTGCTAAACTTGTAGAATGATGATCATCCTGGAGTTTTCTCAAGGGAGCCATCTCCCAAAAAATTACGAAGGAGTATCCAAAAAAGGGAGAAAATTTCATCAATTTTGGCAATATTACTTTTCCTGTTTGAAAATGGTAGCACTGCATCCTTTTCTTACATTTTGTTGCAATTGAATGAATATGTTACTCGCATACTAGGACCTAAACGTCCTTGTAGGCAGTCATGTTCCGGACAAGTAAGCATTTCACCATTTCAAATGGTAGTATACGACGAACATAAGAATTAGGGAAGTTTTGGGGGAAAATACTATTGTGAATTAGTAAAGCCGCTTCATGTGGAAATGCGTGGTGCTGTGTAGAGGTCTAGTAAACTCGTGTGCAAATTTGGATGGATGATCCAGCAGCGCACTTTTGGTTATTAGGAAATAATGCAGTGGAAAGAAGTAAAATGAAAATTTGCATATATTATTATTTTCCTAATAAAAGTTCCCTTAAAAGGAGGATATAAATAGACTGGGCTTTTGCCTTTCAAGAGTTTCTAGAAGAAACCTATGTATAAATTGTGATCTTACAATCAATATACAATTTTCTGCTTCATGCCTGCGTTTTCAGTTCAATAGAAACCTTGAACAAACTTGCAGAGTCTTATTTGTCATGTAGAGCTCAAAACGAAAGCTTTAATTTGTTACCCATTGTAATTTTGAATCAGCAATTGCAGGAATCGCATTCCTGTTTAAAACATAGAAAAGGTCTCAAGCAGACGGAACAAACACCAATTTAATCTGTGGCTCCGACTCCACAGTGTACTCGTTGTAACTGTTTACATAGTTTGCAATCAGCTCAGTTGACAGAGAATGAATGAACACACTATTAAAATTGCAAATCGGTTTTTGTCTCATTTGTGTTGACTTTTGTGACAACCGGTCGTTGTGTCATCATCGTCTCAAGTCAAGACCAGGCCATTCATCTATCAAGTGGTTTTCCATTGATTCACTTTCACTCAGGTTTTAGTAAATCTATAAGAGAATGGTGTCTCTTGCTGCGTTGCTTGGATGGAACTCAATCAAAATGATAATGTGCTATTAAAAGCCTTCTACCTTGCCTATACGGTCACGCATTGTTTACTGTATCAAAAGTTTTCCACCCACATAAAATAAATAAATTATCATAACCGGACACTTAACCAAATTTTCAAACAATTAACAACTAGAATAAACTAGAGAAATGCAGAACAAGTTAATGTAATAAAATATTTTTGAAGTACACGTAACTCAATTGTCAATTAAGCTTTCAACCCAACACAAAAATGTGAAGTAAACGTTTATAGCATGCTTTTTAATCAAAACATTGTTTTGTGATACATTAAAATGTTGCCATTTGTCATGCAATACCCATTTCAATAAAATTATATGCCATTTTCATATAAAACTTGTACAATTGATTCACGAGCTTTTGCCAAAGAGAAATGTCTTCATTTTGCTCCCCTCTTGGTGAAAAATAAATGAGAAAAACGTAAAAAACAAATAGACTTGTATGCAAACACACTTTTACTTGCAGAACCAACTTGCCATATTATTATACAGAGCACTTAGTTCTATTAGCGAGCATTAAAAAATAATACTCATCTTACCATTCTGAAAAAATGTTATTACTGCAATGGCAATAACTCAGTTTTATTGATTTTATATGGTAGAAGAGGGCAACTTGATTGTTCAGCTTCTACATTGGAACGTTTTAATGGAGAAATTATTGCTTTAATGAAACTTTTGATGGACATTGGAAAAAGTATTTCAACATGAATTTATGTTTGTGTCTCCCTGTAGGTTGAGCTCAAGGTAAACCCAACCAGGCAAAAGAGGAGTTCCAGTGGATCCTGCTGACACTTGTCGAAACCTTGGACAAGAGAATGCTATGAAAGTCCATTAACTACTTATATGGTAATAAACTTATTACTCTACCCATTTTTGCTGTCAACCAAGACTGATAAAATGGTCATGTCGAAATTCATGTTTAAATACGATATATTATATCGCTACAGAGTACATAAAACTTTTTGATCTGGTATGATCCCATTACTCTATGAACACGTGAAGTATCAACCGTTTTTACGATTTTGACGTTTTGAAACTTACGTGTTATAAACCACGATATTTTGTACAATTTCAAATCTGTGACAGGTGAATATACTTTAACGTAAGACAACTAATGAAACCATATTTACAACTAAAATAAACTTTATTTACTCTTGACATATAGATTGCCTTAAAAATGTGAACATATAATCTGTAAAGTTTGAAAATGTTAAACAGCAACCAAAAAAATACGTTAAAGCCACATTATGAAAAGGTTATAACAATAAGCCCTTTTTGGTGTTTATGATTGAATCTAAATGGAAAATACTCCAATGCGTAACAAGCGTAATTAATGACCTTTTCATCTCATTTAAAGCACTTAAAACCTCATAAGACAAAATGTGGAGGGCCTATCAAATCAACATTGAAATCCATTTGCCATGAATTTTCAAATATTATGCTGTAATGCACATTCCAGAATCACTTACGTGAGTTAGTGTGTGTTTATACTCTGAGTCAGACTGTCTGTCTAAAGTGCGTAAGTCCTACAAACAAAAACGACTTCCATCATCAGTAATTCTAATTATATCAATTATTTGAAGAAAAAGTAACAAGCAAATATTTATGGTCAAGGGTCTTAGTCACAATCAGTTGTAAGTCGCAGAATTTGTAGGTTATGGAAGATGTTGAAGATAAGGTACAAGATCCATCAATCAAACTACACAACAGATTTTTCATCGTTTTTACCTATAATTACATTTTCTCATAGATGTAGTATATAGACACAGTGCTCATTGTTATGTTTGTCATTCTTTGCAAATACAATATTTTGACCAGAACACTACCAATCGTATTGTCAAACTCCATTCGACTTGCTCAAAGTAATATTAGCGAATCGTAAGAGAAATCTAGCTTTCTCCTTTTTAAACTTTCACTCACGTTCTAAGAAGCGAAATGAACTTCAAGTGATTTTGATAAATTATTACATACACCTCGATAAGTTATAAAGGCTTCACTTTAATTTAAAACGTGACTTTGGTGGGTTGCGCATATAGTCGTAACTCCTTGAGCTACCATATACGTACACACACTGCTATTATGAGCTTGAGTAGACACGGGCAAGGTATAAAATTAAACCGAGAAATCTTCACATTACATCGCATACAACGCACAAGCAAGAAAGAAAAAGTAAACTGTTTTTGTCTTTTCTTTTCCATAGCTTTCATGGACTTCCTCTCCTCATTCCGAAGAATCGTGTGGCACTCCTCATTTCTCCCTGCAGCCCAACATAGAGTTTGGTCACGACAAGAAAATAGCGTACTCTGAATTCTTCGAGTGAGTCACTTTTCTGTGCAGTCAATTTCGCACAACAAACAAACAAAGGCAAAGCCTACCTCCTCTTCACTGTCATCAAATTGTTTAAGAGCTGCCTTCACGTGTTCTGTGTGGGGAAGCACGCAGCATGCAGTGCAGCGTCATTATTAAACCGTGGTGTGTGCTGTTTTATAGTTTTTGCTTTTGAGACGGTGAAAAATATTTAAACTGGAACCAGCCGGCTTTCATCACCGAAACAGAAAACGTTTCCTGTGTGCAGCACGGAGACATCGGCATTTTACAATTGTTTCTGTGCCTATTTTATCCAAGCAACTTGACATTTCCAAAGGGAAAGTAAGAGAGAGAAACAGGAAATAGGAAGATGACAGATGCTAAAGAAAGAGAAAATTCTTTCCACGAAAAAAGAAGCTATATCATCGACATCAACCAACCACGTCTTGGAAAGATTTTTTTCTTATGGGATGTCATCCGATTTAGCATACACATTTGACTACGTGTAAACGTTCGCTCTGAATTGAAATATTCAATTTAGTTGAGACAGGGCTTGTGACGGAAGAAAAAGTTGATCAGGGACCCGTTTCTTTGAAAGTTTTTGGGTACACTCTTGTATACACTCTTGCACGGATAATTCAAAAAGCGTAAAGTTTTGCACCTGTCACACACATGCTGGCTACGACTACTAGCGCAAGCAATTTTAATTCGCATCGTAAAACGTACAGGAAAAGTCATTAGTTATAACCTCTTGGAACACTTGTATGTGCGTGATTCAGCTTTAACTAAAAGTGATTCTACTAAACACTAAATTAATGTACTAATACTGTGTTATTCGTATGCGTCAGTTCACAGTGACTGCAAAAGTATATAAATTGAACAATTTCTTTAATAGTACAAGAAGTGTATGCATATTTATAGCAAGAACTATATCGATTTCCGAGTAGTCTCGGTTGACACTTGACTATTGACAGTTGAGAAGCAAACACTGTTTAGTGCTTGAAGTAGTACAGAGGACTTGGTGTCAAAGAGAAAACTAAGTTATTAAGATTTGTGAAGTGATATAAAGTATACTTCTGGAAGTGCAGCCATAAATGTGAAAATAAACTAAAGTTAAAACCTTTCTAAATCCTTTATATCAATATACCTATATATTTAACCTTGAAGAACCATAAGCCACAGGCTATAAGCTAGAAATCAAGATGAGTGCGTCAAGTTGGTTGGAGGATTCTTCAGACTCGAACGCATCCTATGTGCTGAACCCTTCTAGTCATCATCATAAGCATCAGTCTTCACATAATATGCATGGTTTAAATATTCTTCCTAAGAGCGGAGGCATTGGTAGTGCAGCGCTGGACCATTTCAATACTCACAGTCACAGCAACAACTACCCTCATAGTTTTAACGATACCTACTGGCCGGGTTTCACGGATGATACACTTGATGGCAATGGAAGCGGAATGTTGCCCGATGACACTGGTGTGGACTGGGGAGGAGCAGAAGCAGATGCCACATGGGACTTGGCATTCCGCGACTCTTGTCGTTTTTGGATTCAACATGTTCTCGTACCTATCGTGGTCATCATTGGAGTGATGGGGAACGCAGTTACAATTTATATTCTAACGAGGCGACCCATGCGTTCCTCAACAAACGTGTAAGTAAAATGTTCTTGAAAAATTGTATGCTAACGTGTCGGCATGATGGGTTCTTAAACTTACAACATGAACAGAACAAGGTCACCATTATATTTTCTCCTCAGAAAACAAACATATTTTACTGCAAACAAAATAGGCAAAGACTTTAAAACTAAAATTTGTATGCAGTAAGTACGTGCTGAGTCAATCGAAAGTGTTGGAAGTAAAAACAATGCATACAAATGTGGCAGCCATATTGTAGAAACTATCTACTACCAAGCAGCATAAAAGGTTACATAAAACACAGCATATAAAGGACGCTATAATAAGAAACGCTTTGCTATCATTGCCAACATTATTACTGTCCTATTCATTTTATTAAGTAACTTATTTTCTAGAATTTACAATTCACAAAATGAGAATTTAATTACAATTTATAACGCAATGGTATAGAACAAATGCAAATTGCAAGAAAGCTGTAAGCTAAACAAGTTGGGAAAGGTGCAGGAAAGAAGGAAAATGTGACTCCATGAACTACGTTGCTGCATAAAACTATGAACTACTAGAATTTTTGGCAAAACTGAGAACAGCCAGTGCCACTCGCATTCCGTCATGCAATGTGCGAATGTAGTCGCTTGCATGTCTCTTAAATGAGGTTTACGTTACAGCGTGGCCGGATTTTTTTAAGTTTCTGAAATTCACAACTAGAATGTTTCGCAAGTAATCAAAATATGAAATAGGACACACTTTATAGTCATAACCGTGTTAATATTAAGATATCATCAGTAAACCTGACTTTGCAACACGCTTCTGAGTTTTATGCGCCGGGATTTTAAATTAAAACTGCAAGATCTGTGTAAATGAATGCATGTTTGCCAGAGAAAATTGTTGATGCAAGTTAACATCACGTAACAAATGGTTGACATAACTTTGGCGTATAAGTTTCAAATTAGAATAATCACTTTGAAAAGCGCATGAAACCATATGTACAACATTTCTCAGATATAAAACAAACGTGAACCAAAAGGCGTTCATACTATCATACTTCTTGCTTTGTCTGCATATAATATTTACTTTTTGACGAAATCAGTTGACTGTTGGGCAGAATTCAAAAAAGCTATCAGAAATGTAATTAGGATTTCTTTAATGTTATTGGTGTGTAACTAACGTTCGCCAGTCATGCCTTTAATTTTTAAACGTTTACATTTATTTTGAAAAAAAATGCATAATATTGAATTCAACTGCACGTGCATTTCTGGTTTTCAGTTTTGCGTAGAGCTTTCGTATTTTAGAACTATTTTGATTCATAAGATTCCATAAGATTTTATGAATTTGTACCGAACCTTGCATTTCTAGAATATTGCATCTTGTAAAATGCACCATTCTGCTAAATCAGAATACTTTAAACTTTAAAAATAAATTTCTTAGCGTAGCAAGGTCAAGTGCAGATTACTAAAACTATTTGGAGTCATCTGTAAATTTTGAGACTCATTGAGAGATGAAATGACCGAATTGATTGCGCTGTGGTATTATTGGAATTTTTATAAATGCAATATTAAAATATGATGGGTGCTTTTACCAAATCAAAGGTTTCTCTAACATTTTTCGCCAGACAAGTCAACATTATGCTAGAAAAATGCAAGGTCACGGTGTCTATTGAATATAATGGATATTGGTAATGGTCATGTTCTTTCTGGTGAAGAATGAGCAATTATGAAAATGAGTGGATCTGGTTATTCCTTGTCTTCAATGTGGAAAATGCCAGACATCGATTCATCATTCAAAAATGATATTTCGACGCTTGAGTATGAGTCTTGGTTTGGCGTACGTTTTTACTGACATGTACTATTTTTTGTACTACTTTGTTTGCAATTGCTACCTTCAATTCAGTAGCTTTAAGGCAAGCTACACATTCACACATTATGTAAGCTTTCTTGACAGGCTTTTAACTTTTGTCGATATGTACTTCTTAAGTAATCTTCAATTCAGAGTTAAAAAATTCAAGACCAATCAGCTAAGCAAGCACAAGTTTGAAGTTTGTGCTCAATTTGTGTTGAAGAATTATTCATCTCTGTTAATATTTTCTGAGTTACAATCGTTACGATTGAACTGAAGTTTAAATTGAAATATTAATAAGCTGAGCTACATGCTTCTGCTTTCACCGCATTGTAAAAAATCAAACGTTGAATTGCAGAGTATACGCAATAAACAGTTGGACTGTTATGTATCAAGAAATGAAACGTTTCATAAGTAAAAAATGTTGCTTCTCTGTTTGTCAGCCGTAAACGAGTGACTGTTGTTTTATGCTAATTGGAAGGCTTTTGAATTTGAGATGAATCAAAAATGTCTTTTGAAGACATGAATATGAACGTTGTAAAAAGGAAAGAATACATGAAAGTATGAAAAGTTAAGCCAATAGTTTATCTTTGTGAACCATTGAATCATTGTCCTTTGTTAGGCTTTCAAAGTCACTACATTAATACCACCCAACTGGAAAATCTTTTGTCCTAAAGTTGCACTCATTAATCAAAAGTTTAATTTGCTATTATTTATCTAATAGCAAGCAATTTCCTAGCATTAACATACTGTTTTGTTCTCTATTCTATTTGGTCTCTAGTTTCATTCCTGTTAAACCAAACATGCAAGTTTTTGTTTTATATAGTTTCAATTTTATCTGCAAAATATTTTATTATATCTTTGGACTCCATTACTTGCAGCAATAAGCAAACAAATGTATAATGTATGTAATCCAATTAGAAAATTTATCAGAGAAAAGTGCCTAAAATGGGAATAGGAAACATTATAAAGAGTCATACAATTTTTGCGATAATGAGGTTCCATGAATAATTACATTTACGAAGACGAAGCCCTCCCCAAGAAAGTCTGTAATAGCCGGAAACACAACAAGGTTTCCATTTTGCGCTGTGTAGCTATTAATCTAGTACATAAAACGGAATGGTCTTGCAAAGAGTTATTTTATGACTGTAGCAGAAGTTGCATCTCCCTGTTAGCAGCAGCATAATAAAACCAAACCCGGAGCATGAAAGGTGAACACTATATTATCCCAGCGCTACGTTCTAAGCATGAAAAGAGTTGAAGACAAAAATATATAGAAAGACGGAAAGACCTCGGTGAATGTGCGTATTACATATTATTATGAAAGTAGATTAAGCACATATTTACCAAGATAGAAAAACAACAGCAAGAAGTCATGAAACCATCGTTGTAAACTAACGTTACACAACAAAGTATTTATTCTTTCCTCTGACTCTTTCCCCATTTCCTTCCGTACACACATTTTCAGAACCCTTTTCTCTGGGATACATTTCTGGTTCCTCAATGTCATAATGTTGATTGTGTGCAAAGCTTACCATTGCTTTCATCTTTATATAATTTTCCTTTAGTATTTCCTTTCCATTTTGGTAGGTTTAAAATATTGCGGTGGCAGTGGTATCCAGTTCTCTTTTATATTGTCCCATTATTGTGGGTAAATGGCATTGATATTTTGATATATGTTTGCACTATATTATTTCTACATGCTTCTGGCGACAATAACGGGAAACTCTATCGTGTTTTCCTGATGGCTACCTTCGTTTTATGAGCATTTTCTTTTACGTTTATACTGATTTGGTTCTGATTTTATTTTTTATTTGGAACATAATGAAATGAAGAAGTGATACTGTAGAAGTATGGCATATTGCACAAAGCTTGGGAAAGTTGGTTAAACAGTTTCATTTAACTTATGTCTATACGGAGAAGGGATAGACAAGCCTTGTGTACTCCTACGTAATTTGGCCACCATGATAATAAAAACTGGTTTTACGTTCTTAGTTCAGGACCCTGGAAGGGACAAATTATGTAAGGTATTGATAGACTTTCTTTTGTGAACGATATAAGCCGAACTGACTCATTATAAAGACTGTAGCTGACAAAAAAGCAGGGGAAAACTTCTAGATGTCAGTTTTCGTATTCTGTACAAAGAAATGATACGGTAAACGTGACACGTTATGAAACTCAACATACCAAAGGGTCTTATTCTTTCTCTAGTATTCTGTACCTGTAACGGCTGTAACCAGTGGAAAGAGTATTTTTATACTAGTCAAATATACGTTTCTTTACCAGTGGTTTATTTTTGTAAGGACTAAAGAGAAATTTTGGTCTGCCTTAAAGGTGCTTGAAAGTAAAAACGTAAGGATGCGCCTACTAGGTGTAAAGCGAGGAAGAATGTAAAGGAGAATTCCGAACGGGCCTTGTGCCTGACTGTGGGTTTGGTTTTATGGATGATACGATATGATGCATGCTGGTGGCTTGGGAATTCCTCTTTAATCCGATTTTCCTTTTCCACTGCTCTGGGACTTCAAGATGTCATACATAATGTATTTTTGTCTTTTGCTTACACTTGTGTTTATATGTGATGCAAAAACGCAAAGAAATTCTCTCAATAAGTTGGAAATGTGGGAATCCTACGAGTGTTGTTTAAGATTAGATATGGCTTGAATGTTACTTTTTTCCGTAAAGCTCGTCATTCAGATCTGCGAGTACGATAACCCGCTTCAAAATCATTTGTTCTAGTTCTTCTGAGACTGAGTCTGCTTATACGTATCTGCGAATTTCACATTTTAAGTTTGTTTACAATGTCGGCAAATTGAAGTATGAAGGCTTTGTAGAAAGTTTACGCATTTGACTGTTAGACTAGAAATAATTGTGATTTATAGGACAAAACTAAAACTTTGCGACGAAGGAAACTTTTACAACGATTATGATTATTGCATTCCATACAGAATGTAAAAATAAGCATTGTACGAATAGAAAAAATGTTATTCCGCCTGGATGAACCCAATAGGTAAGGTTGAAGGCGATTGGTGAATCCAAAATAGTTCAAAATACAAAGTTTTAGTGTGTGACGGAAAGGTTCAGTGAGACAGGTCAATAAGATTCAGTTATCAGTTTTATGAAATGTTGTGTTAGGCAGGTTACATTTTGTATGATAGATCATATTAAAGAACAGCCAAAAGATACAGGTCAAGATATATACCTATA
>CM056172.1:8952159-9020046 GCA_029691765.1 Entomobrya proxima
GGTATAGGCTACGTCAACTCCCGACAAAATACGAAGTCATCATATCCGTATTTCATGGACTTGTCTACAGTCTACTTTCGTTATAACGGCCAGTCAAGGGCGGCAGTTTTTCTGGCCGGTATAAACATCGGCCGATATAAGCTATAACGGTTATGGCCGTTACAAGCCATAACGGCCATAACCGGTATAAGTTTGTAACTTTAGTTGTTATAACGGCAATAGCCGGTATAAGATTTTCAGATGATTTGTGCTTGTAGCAGTATTATCATGTGCAAGTAGCACGTAAATAAGATTTGCTTACACTTTCGCCTTACAAAAACAACACATTTTATGGAAAGTGGCGGCAGTAGGTATCACATTTTTGTACGAGTACGTGTTTCATGATGGTAAAAGTGTAAATTTACGGCTTCTTTTTGGTTACGGCCGTTATAACATACTGTTTTTTGGTCAAGGGACCGAACAAATTTGGCCGTAATAAATAATAACCGTTATAGCTTACACCGTTATAACCATGGTAAAATACATGGTACGTCCTATCTAAATATCCGGGCGACAAAAAGTTGGCCGATATAGCCATAGAACCGTTACAACCATGTCCGTTATAGCAAGAGGGGACTGTATATATTTAGCACTGTAAAAATGGAATTACGATTAATTAAAAAATTTGGCTATCTTGGAATAAACATATGGGAGTAGAAGAACAATTTAAGACATTAAAAACATCAAAAAGTTAATTATTTTTTTAATTGCCCTGTTAACTTTAACTGCGATTATAAACTTTCCGCCACCTATGCTAAACCAAATTTTAGCAGTTTTTGGTATTTTGGATGCCACCGATCTTAATGGCGTTCCTATTTCGTTTAGCATTGGTGGCGGAAAGTTAATAATCGCAGTTAAAGTTAACAGGGCAATTAAAAAAATAATTAACTTTTTGATGTTTTTAATGTCTTAAATTGTTCTTCTACTCCCATATGTTTATTTCAAGATAGCCAATTTTTTTAATTAATCGTAATTGCATTTTTACAGCGCTAAATGTTCATACACATTTAAGCTTAAAACGTCCATAACTTCCTTACGTTAGGTTAATTTAACTTGAATTTTTTTGTGTTACTATTAGATTGACACTAGTTATCGACCAAAACACAAATAATTTCGTTTTTCGTAACTTCGAAATATGGCTGTCGGGAGTTGGCGTAGCCTTAGCCATACATATTTACCCAAGTATAGATTCCAGGCGGTCATGAAGGCTTGTAGACACGTTTGTAAACATGTAGTCATCATACTGATTATGATTATATCCAATCTATTTGGTTAATACGCAGTTGTAATTACTGATTCTGTATTAAATTAATTCTCAGGAGTAATATTACGAATATTGTAATAGTAAATCTCGTCACCCGTAGGGAGTTTGAGGTCAACAGCTCCTAGTCTTTTAGGTGTTTTATAACCCAATATTCCTGACTGCGTTGCCTGTTTTCCCTTTCTCATCCAAAAACGCGTAGGGCTCGTATAGGACTCATTCTTTAATTAAATTTACGCGTGATAAAAATCAGGGAAACGATTTCGTGCCTAGTTCCTGTTTAGTACATTATATTGAATGTTATGGAGCTTTGGAAAGGGTGAAAATTGAACCATTAACACATACGTTCCATAAAAGGTTTCTACTTTAGTTTAATGTTTCAGTATCGTCAGTATCACCATCACCGGTTTTGCCATACCTTTATAAGTGCTTGCAAAATGTAAACTCGGCGATGTAAGACTGTTTAAATGTAATTCATTTCGATACTAAAAACTTCTATATTGAGTTTTAGTCTGATCAAAACACACTTCCGTATGTATGAAAAGTGTAGATTCCTTTTATGGTGATCTTTTAGTAATACCACTCACTCTCAAACAGAGTCCTTTGATTACGTTTTTCATTATGAGCACCATCATCACATCGTCCATGCTTCTTTGAGAACCAAGGAAAATGGAAAATGTACAGTATTCACATACAAACCATTTTTAAAATAAAAGAGAAGAGGTTTGCTGACTTAATATAGTTAAATAGGAGAATGGGCGTACATTTGCATTCAAAATTTTCTCTCTAGAGCATAAGCAATTAAGAAATATAACAAAGTTGCAAATAAACGTTATTCATAATCCCATTTTCGGAATGAATTCAGTACTACTCATAACGCTTGTAACCATTAAAAGCAGCGCGGCTGTTGTAAACACCCAAATAATAGAACATGTCAACAACCTTCTCGTTCGGACTGCGTACCAAGTTGGAGAAAAGTTGAAAACAACTTATTCTAGGTATTTTATGTCACAGATGCAAACAACATCGTTACTTCAATCAATTATCTTTTTTGCTAAGCTTAACCAGGAACTAAGCATCCAATTCATCCAAAGTAGTAGTAAATGAATGTTTTAGTTGCAGTTGTGTAGGCAGTGGTGAGGCAGTCACATGTATTTCATACGGGCAACATTACAAAAGATGAGACCGGAGTAAAAAGTAAAATCCGAATTGAATATTAAAATGAGATGAACTAATGCCTAAGGACCATAAACATGAGGGAAAAATCTAAACGTTCCTTTGTGCACTTTGCATTGCCCTTGGAGAAAGTTTGCAAGCTTTCTACTCCTTGAATAGCCACCACAAGAAGTTGGAGCACCCTGACGCAAAAAGGCACCAACAAAGTATTTGGACTAGTACAGGAAAGCAAAGAAGTTTAATGGAATTTTATGGAAATGTTGTCTTTAGCCCGTCTGCTTAACATTACCATAATCGTTGTCGTACATTATTATATGCCAACATAGCAGTAAACGAGACAAAAATCTACATGTACTTGTGCATGTGTACTTTCTCTATACAAACTTAGTTGACTTTATAGGTCCACAGTAGACATTATAAACTAGGGATAAAGAATTTCGCCGTGCACAAGCTGTGGTTTTTCTATCTGTACTTACCCACGTTCTAGTAACATAAATTAGTTGGACGGTTTGTTTGTAATGTTTACCTGGATAAACTTTGTTCATTTAAAGTGGCCTGGTAGAAGCTGCATAGTATTAAGTTTTAGTTCAGAAGTACAGCACTTAAACTGCAAATTTGTCTCTGGCGAGTGAGTAAATAAAATAAAAACATAAAACTGTTCGTTGACTCTGGTCGATTTGTTAAATTCAACAGTTGAAGGTTGTACACCGCATATTGCAACTCGTAATTGTAGTATTAGTAGTATAACGTCAATTGAGACACCACAGGTTAACCCATATCCACGGTCTCTTGAGGGACAACTACTCGCAGCGAAACCTGAAGCGATTTACAGCTTACCAACTGTATTCGTGCTTTCCAGTTCAGTTTATGATTGTTATTGCCACCGAAAATGTACCAAAAAATACAACAAGCCATAATAATACTCCAATGCTCTACTTTTAGCAAAATACACTCTTGTTTTCGCACTAGAGCGTAGAATACATCTAACATGGTTTTATTATATAAGCACAGTTGTTCAGAACAGTATCGTTCTAAAATGTGTAGGTATTCCGTATTTCATTTGACATTTTTGTATTTGTCTTTGTTCATTTTTGTGAAGTAGTGTACATGCAGCTTGTGTATATTTGCTGCGGTAAAAAGGTAAAACGTAGCTTGAAATTATATTATCAAATATACACACTTTTAAGAGAGCTTATACATGTAAGGATGCAGAGTTTGGTCACTCCTGCCCTTGTACAACCCAATCAGATTTTGACATTTGTAAAAGTATATTCTTGTAATTTTCCACTCTTGTCATTCTAGTTGTAGGATTACGTGTCAGTTATAGATATCCTAATCTCAAGTGTGTAATGTAAACTTATGAAGCTAACGTGGAACGAAAGTGTGTATTTTGCCTGCTCCTGCAAAATGACTATAATACTCAGCATCACCCGCTCCTCTGGGCCCAGTATCAAAGTAGAAATCCTGCCTGCTACACACATTTTGACTTATCATTTTTACCTTTCTTTTTATTTCATGGAGCATTAAGTTAATTTGCTACCTGTAATTAAATTACAATTTGACTTATTTGGAACACTAAAAAGTTGTTAATTCGCGATTACTTTTCTTGTCATTTCACGGGCGATTTTATTATTGCAAAATTCATCTTCATTCTTCATTCGGTTTTACCTTTCACCATCGTATCTTCACATGAATCATTACGATTGATAGGCGTTACCTATCTGGTCCTTCGTTTTGAATTAAGTTTTAAAATCATCCTAACATAAACCCCAACATTTTTGGTACCTTCCGAACCTGGATATTTTATCCAAGTGATTGAACTAGTGACAATTAGGAACAGTAAAGTAAACAGTGCGTGAACGTGCAAGTCGTCATCATGAGTGAAGTGAGAGAGAGATCAGGTTGGTTCTCAAAGCTCCAGCGCCTGAAGGCCACGATTGACAGCTGTGACACGCAGTCAGTTACAACAGCGTCAGTGAAAGCATACCTTGAAGACGCCGAGAGAATTTGGGACAAGATTGATGCAGCTCATTCCAAGATACTCGCAATAACAACATCAGATGATGCCTATGATCTCCAAATGCAAGCCCTGGAGCCAATGGAGGACTTGTACACGGAGATAAGAACAGTTTTGTTTTCGATTCCATCCGTAACGGTATCTAAACCACGACCAGCACAAATCAAACTGCCTGATTTTCAATTGCCAAACTTCGAAGGAAGATACGAAGACTGGACCACGTTCTCAGATTTATTTAAAGCCACTGTGGACAGCTCAGCATCACTGTCGGGTTCACAAAAGCTACAATATTTAAAGTCATGTGTGAAGGGCGAAGCAGCAGGATTAATCAAATCGTTCCCAATCACGGATGCAAATTACTCCGAAGCATGGGAGTTATTGGTGACAAATTATGAAAACAAACGTGAAATTGTACATGCACATGTTACCAAATTATTGTTTCAACCTACTTTGAAAACAGAATCAGCAGCAGGATTGCAACAAATGTTGAATACAACAAATGAATCATTAAGAAGCCTCAAAGTCCTGGGCAGACCTACTACCGAGTGGGATGACCTTGTAGCAGTTCTTTTAATTGAAAAATTTGATCCAGACACGAAGTCTGAATGGGCGAAAAGGCTTCGAGGAACCGATCCAGTTATTTTGGAGGAAGTAACTGATTTCATCACGCAGCATATCAGGACTTTGCATGCGAAAGGCTCGCATAAGCAAACTTACGGCAAACAGCCACAGCAACAGCAAAATAGGAATATGACCAGAATCAGCACTCATCACACATCATTGAGTTCCTGTCAGCATTGCAGAGGAAATCATCAGTTGTTCCAGTGTGCAGCGTTCAAGGAGCTTTCCCCCGAGAAACGATTAGCAGCAGTGAAAGCAGCAAAGGTGTGTTTCAACTGCCTCCGAGACGGTCATAATGCTACAGATTGCAAATCCGGCAATTGCAGAAAGTGCAACAAAAAGCACAATACCCTCCTACACATCTCAAACAAAGCAAACAAAAACTCAACATCAGAGGAAGCAGCTGACAGCAGTGTTGTTCCATCAGGGAGCAAACTACGCATCAACCGATCATCACTTTTGGCAAAGGCAGTAGTTCTCTTGAAGACAGCAGTAGTGGATATTTTGGACAGAACAGGTTGCAAAATATCAGTTCGAATTCTGCTTGACGACGGAGGAGAAGGGTGTCTTATCCGAGAGGAGGTGATGATGCGGCTTGGACTACCACGAAAAAGAGCAATGGTGACAGTGACCGGCGTTGGCGACTCAGAAACAATGAAGTCGAAATGGCAGTGCTTCACCACCCTCTTCTCACAAGTAAATAGCTCATCAGTCGACGTTGAACTATATGCTGTGCCCAAAATCACAGGGACAGTAAATGCATTGACAACTGGGGATGTCAGGACCTGGACACATATCAGTGGTTTGCAGCTTGCCGACCCCCACTTTTTCGAAGCACGAGAAATAGACATTTTGTTGGGATCAGATGTCGTGCCCTACCTCCTAAAGGGAGGACTTAAAATACTCGATCAAAACTCTCCAGTAGCGCAGGAGACCATGTTTGGTTGGGTGATCTCCGGAAAAGCAGGGAAACCGAAAGAATCATCCCCAACAGTCAAAATAAACAGTTTCCAGTGTGAGATTAGCAACGCACTCCGTCAGTTTTGGGAGATTGAGGAGCTACCTAACTTCCACACACTTACGATAGAGGAGGAAAAGTGTGAGAAACATTTCCTCGCAACGCACGTTAGACAACCCAATGGACGCTACATGGTCAGGCTTCCGTTCAATGAAGACAAGGAGAAACTCGGAGGAAGTCGTGATCAAGCTTTTCGTCGTTTGCGGTCATTGGAGAGAAGATTTGAGCGACAACCACAGTACAAGGAGGCGTACATTTCCTTTATGAGAGAGTACGAGGCTCTTGGTCACATGGAAAAGGTGACGTTCAATCATAAAAAAGTTAATAATTCATTTTATTTGCCCCATCACTTTGTGTTGAAAGAGGATAGTACGACAACCAAGCAACGTACAGTTTTTGATGGATCCGCTAAATCCACTTCCGGGCTTTCACTCAACGATGTGCTCATGGTTGGTGCCACAGTCCAGCCTGACTTGTTTACTATTCTTCTAAGGTTCCGGTACAACCCTGTAGCACTCAAGGCTGATGTGGCCAAGATGTACAGGAATTTTGATGTTCACTCAGATGACCGAGATTACCAGAAAATATTGTGGAGAGAAGACACCAAGTCAGAAGTCATTGAATACCGTCTCACTACCGTAACATACGGAACAGGATGTGCACCATTTTGTGCGACAAGGTGCCTGAATCAACTTGCAAAGGACGAAAAGAAGAAGTTTCCAGCAGCAGCAGAAGCAATTCGCAAGTCTACTTATGTTGATGATTATTTAGGATCATCATCATCCGAAGAATCAGCAATCGAGTTAGTCAATCAGCTCATTGGAATTATGGCAACAGCTGGCATGGAGACACGGAAGTGGTGCACCAACAGTGCAACCGTCCTCAGTGCAATTCCAGAGCATTTACGAGAAGAATGCACAACAAAAGAGTTTGGAGATTTTTCAACACCAAACAGTGTGAAAGCCCTAGGCATAAAATGGGAACCAGCAACGGATCAATTCTGTTTTACTGTCAACATCAATTCAACTGCAAACATTACCAAGAGATTATTGTTGTCTGAAATTTCAAAGACTTTCGACCCTCTTGGGTGGTTGTCTCCTGTGACAATCAATGCAAAATTACTTATGCAGCGAGTCTGGATTGGGGGCAGCGACTGGGATAATCCGTTATCATCACCCCTCCAGGAGGATTGGGACTTGTATGTGCAAAATATTATTGGACTTGAAAACATTAGGATACCAAGGTGTGTCATCTCATCATTGCCAATCTCTGTTGAATTGCACGGATATTCAGATTCAAGTGAATTGGCATTTGCCAGTGCAGTGTATTTAAAATGCAAATACGGAAATGGAACTGTTTCAGTGCATCTGTTAACTTCTCGAACGCGAGTGGCACCCATCAAATGCGTGTCACTTCCTAAACTTGAACTATGCGGAGCAAAACTGTTGGCTGACACGATTGAAACAATACAGAGATCAATCGACTTTCCTCATAAAGTGTACTGCTGGACTGATTCCACCATCACTCTTAGGTGGATCACGTCTCATTCGCGAAAGTGGAAGACCTTTGTTGCTAATCGGGTATCTTCAATCCAGACCAAGGTGCCACCACAGCATTGGTATCATGTAAAAGGTGAGGAAAACCCAGCTGATTTGCCGTCTCGTGGAATCACAACACAGCAGTTAGCCAGCTCCAGTTTGTGGTGGAATGGGCCATCATGGCTCCAACAGGATAATTATCCTACATCCAGACCAGACTGCGACGAAGCGGAAGTGAAAAAGGAGGAACGAGCAAAAACCATTTTGTGTAATCACTTCAGTCCTCACTCAGCTCATACTATAATGTTTGCGTCATTTTCATCATTTGTGAAATTAGTAAAATGTGCAGCAATCTTATACCGCTACCGCCAGTTTCTTCAAAAGAAGTGCTCAGTGCCACGAGGAATCATCACTGCAATGGAATTCAGATTTGCAAGAAACAGCCTAGTACAGTGGGTGCAACGAGCATCATTTCCAAAGGATTTTAATTCCCTAGAGAATAATGAACGAGTACCTGAAAGCAGCCGTCTCAGCACCCTCTTCCCCTTCATTGACTCAGATGGACTACTAAGAGTAGGTGGAAGATTACAAAATGCTGGCTTATCTACTGGCACGCGCCATCCTCTCATTTTGCCGCATGATCATCAGTTCACAAAGCTGGTAATATCACATTACCACATCCACAGCCTACATGGTGGAGCTACACTAACTCAAGCAGCAATCAGAAGTCATTTTTGGATTCTCAGAGGACCTTCAACCATTCAACATGTCATAAGAAAGTGTGTGACATGTCGTCGTGCCAAAGCCGCTACCATGACCCAACTAATGGGAAGTCTTCCAGCAGGGAGAGTAACCGCAACTACACGACCATTTATTCATTGTGGAGTGGACTACGCTGGTCCATTCTCTACCAAACTACGTTATGGACGAGGGCGTCATCCAATCATGGAGAAAACGTGGTTTGCTATTTTTGTATGCCTATCGACAAAGGCAGTTCATCTAGAAACAGTAACGAGCTTATCAACTGAAGCATTTATTGCCTGCTTGGAGAGATTTGCAGCAAGAAGAGGTGTTCCAGCGCAATTATACAGCGATTGTGGCACAAATTTTGTTGGTGCCGATCGTATTCTCCAAGAATTTCTACGGCAGCATAACAATCGACTATGGCAGCAAGCAGCGGACAAAGGAATAACGTGGAATTTTAATCCACCAGCCGCACCTCATCAAGGGGGATTATGGGAAGCCGGAGTAAAGTCGGTGAAGTTCCATTTTCGCCGCGTTGTTGGTCAACATGTCCTTCATCTCGAAGAATTCCAGACTTTATTGTGTAGAATTGAAGCCTGCCTCAATAGCAGACCGTTGTGTGCTATTTCATCCGGTCCAACCAACTTAGACGTTCTCACTCCTGGACATTTCATCATAGGAGAACCACTCACCAGCATTCCCGAGCCTGACGTGATGATGATAAAGGAGAATAAACTTAAACATTGGGAGCTCATCCGTCAGCTTTCTCAACATTTTTGGCGTCGTTGGCAAAACGAGTATTTGCTATCGCTTCAGCAGCGTTTCAAGTGGAAAAGTAAAAGAGCAAACCTGGAAGTTGGGGATCTAGTCGTTGTTGCTGAGGACAACCAAGCCGTATCTAAGTGGAGACTTGGAAGAGTCATCGAAACTCACCCTGGAGAAGACGGCTTAGTGCGTAAAGCGACTGTGAAGACTATGAACGGAGAAGTCAAGCGTCCAATCACAAAACTAAGCCCCATTTTACATATTAATGAAAGTCAATAATTTTTTCATTCAAAATCTAACGTTTTCATATTTTGTTTTGCTTTTCAGTTGGAGTATCATTCAGCACAACCTGTTTTCGTGATTCGGACAAGGGGCTTCATGTGGGCATTTCCATTACAACTTGTTGCTCGGCGGACGGGTGGACAGATCCCACTAATGTGCTGTAGAGTAATAATGTTGCTTTTGGATGCTCGAATTGTTGTATCCCACCAGGTCCATGGGTGTATACCTGTTTTGCGGAACTGGAAGTGTTGATGATTTCTCTATCTGTTAAAGTCGACCTAAATTACCTTTAAGTATTCAATGTTCATTATAATTTGTATTTCATGTTTTTTTTAAATCTCGATGTATTAGTTTATATTGCCACAAAGTGCGCAATGGGGGGCTGTGTTCAGAACAGTATCGTTCTAAAATGTGTAGGTATTCCGTATTTCATTTGACATTTTTGTATTTGTCTTTGTTCATTTTTGTGAAGTAGTGTACATGCAGCTTGTGTATATTTGCTGCGGTAAAAAGGTAAAACGTAGCTTGAAATTATATTATCAAATATACACACTTTTAAGAGAGCTTATACATGTAAGGATGCAGAGTTTGGTCACTCCTGCCCTTGTACAACCCAATCAGATTTTGACATTTGTAAAAGTATATTCTTGTAATTTTCCACTCTTGTCATTCTAGTTGTAGGATTACGTGTCAGTTATAGATATCCTAATCTCAAGTGTGTAATGTAAACTTATGAAGCTAACGTGGAACGAAAGTGTGTATTTTGCCTGCTCCTGCAAAATGACTATAATACTCAGCATCACCCGCTCCTCTGGGCCCAGTATCAAAGTAGAAATCCTGCCTGCTACAAACATTTTGACTTATCATTTTTACCTTTCTTTTTATTTCATGGAGCATTAAGTTAATTTGCTACCTGTAATTAAATTACAATTTGACTTATTTGGAACACTAAAAAGTTGTTAATTCGCGATTACTTTTCTTGTCATTTCACGGGCGATTTTATTATTGCAAAATTCATCTTCATTCTTCATTCGGTTTTACCTTTCACCATCGTATCTTCACATGAATCATTACGATTGATAGGCGTTACCTATCTCGTCCTTCGTTTTGAATTAAGTTTTAAAATCATCCTAACATAAACCCCAACAACAGTACACATGAATAAACTGCATTTTGCAAAACATCCTTATTACACAGTGAAGTACAAAACTGCTAAAATAATAAAATGAGCGGACGATAATGGCAATGGTTCCTTTCTCGGGATGTATTCTGTTTGGCCTGAGTCCAAAAAAGGGAACGCATTTGATGATGATTCAGGCTTAAAACACTGTCTTTCATTGATTTTTCCTTTGTCTGATGCTTTGTGTGTATTTTTGTAACTTTCCAGATATTTGACTGCCCTTGCGGTGTCTGATCTCATATTCCTTCTCTTCTCATTTTCCATGTCGTGGAGGCATTACCCAGCTATGAACACCATTTGGTTTTATTGGTGGTACACTCCTTTTGGACTTTGGATTACGGATGCTGCCAGTAAGTGTTCTCAATATTTATACGCTGACATTTTGCCCTAATATTATTAGCTATAATTTGTAACTTCAGAAGCATGATTGATTCTTGATTTCATCATGTTTGTTAGAAATAAATTGTTAGCTATCATTCGGTAAATTAGTCGTTGGCTTTGCAAATTTTTGCATGTAACTTGCACTTTTCAGCAGACATAGAACAACACGCAAAGACGCAAAGCATAAAGGATTTAAAGCACCATACAAACATCAAAACATCCAACGAATTCTCTTGCAACGAATGAAAATCAGAGCAATCGAACATTTTATGTAATAACCTCTGGAATTTTCTCACAAAACTTATTTTTTCATGAATCTGTTTGCAGCAAAATTGAAAACACCGATAGGGGATTTGAAATTTGGATTATATAATATATACTTTATAGAAATCTGTATCAAGTATCAACTTTTGAAAAATATTTTTCAAAATATGAATATTTATTTATGTACTTACATCGTTACATCACATCAGCTTTATTGTTGCGGTACACAATGTATTATATAAGTAAAAGAATTGAATCTATTTGCGTGACGGTAGAAAAATTTTTTTGCTTCGGCCTGAGGAAGGTTTGCTGAAATTCATAAGATTTTTGTCATGCTTCCAGCATCTTCCAATATCTTCCAATAATGGCAACTTTCAGCATTGATTGATAAAAATATAAGAAAAGCACTACGCCTACCTAGATGTAAACGTATAATAGACATTCAATTCCCTGATTGGGTAAGTAATCTATAAAAGCAGATTTTTATCATCTAGTCGAAATCCACGTCAACATTACCTGTCAACTGTCATCTGCCATTCACCTGTTCAGAACAAATGACGCGTATTATCGAGATTGGATTTGGAGGGAGTGTTCGAGTGTTCTACTCTTTATACATTCAATAGAAACTCTGTGTTATTTTCCCCACTAGATTAAAGAAACCTGTAGTTGCAATGCTGAATGAAAGGAATGCTATTCGAGTTTTCATGATTCTTGAACTTCTAAAAAAGACAAATCTTGTATTAAAACGATTTAGGACTTCGGGAGATACAATCTATATCTATGATTTTTAGTGGGAGCGTAGTACTAATAGCGACGTTTCACTTCTAAAAACAACCACGCAAGCGCTATTTCTTGTGAATGAAACAAACTAGGTATATGACATGTATGAAAAATTTAAATTGGTTTCATTATTCATACACAGATCCAAAATCTAAGTCGGTCTGTTGTACAGACACTAGCAATTCTATTCTGTGGAAACCATGTGGAAATGATATGGATGGGCCTATATTTGTCATTTTTCTTTTTTCATAAATTATCGTTATTGTTAAGCACTGCAGAAAATCTTAAAAGACACACATGAATACTTCACAGAGACACAATGAAACTTTTATGGTATATTTATTTGCGTAGTTATTTTTAGACAGGTAAAGTGAAAAACTACCATCCAAATCCACCTGGAAGTGTTTGGTTGTAAAGTTAGAACATACAAGTTGAAACTATTGAATCACGACGTATTTATTCCAGATTTACCAGGATCTAGCACTCGACTTGATTTATAGTGTATCACACCTCATAACCTCACGAATGTATATATTTAGAGTTCAAAAGTTTCGAATGAAATGGAATAATATTTAAATACACGCAGAAAAAGTGGTGCCATTGCCGGTTGCCCATACATTGCATTTGTCAAAACTTGTTTCTTCCAGTTGAAGTATCTTTGCTAAGCTAGTGAAAGTCAAAGAAAAGGAAAAGTGCACTTCCTCATAGTATGAAAGCGTTGAGAGTGTGAATCCAATCATGTATTGGGAAACAAGGAATGTGACGTTCTAAAAAGCAACTTTTCGGGCAAAATTTCGAGAAATAGAGGTATGTGCGGAAAAGTGGGGTAAAGGAACGAGTAATGGCATTGAGCTAAAAGGCATGTAATTCGTAGGTATATCCATATGTGTTACCATTTTTGTCAAACACACGCACAAGTGTATGTGAACCATCCTGGTAGCGGAACGTTTTCACACTTTTGTGAATCATAATTTACATGAGGCTTACTTTGTAATTTGAGTGAGAGAATGTCCTCGAAGCCTGTAAAGCATACCAATTTTTTCGAAGAAAGCGAGGAAAGTGAGAAAAAGCAAATGCATGTTTAAGACGTGAGTGCTCCTCACTTAAGTGAACTTATTGCGAAAGGAAAAGTGGATTTGGATACGGATACTATGCATTTTGTGTGACAAAAAATAATGGAGGCAAAATCTATTGCAATTTACTTAACTGAACCAAGAAGCGATGAATCAGTGATGATACATTATTATCGACAGTATGACAGAACAGATGTTGCCGGTGAAAGTGTTGTACTTGTACCATTTTTGCATTATGCATAATACAAAACTGTAAATGGATCTTTATTATTTGCACGCTAAGCTTTTACCTAATGTAAACCAGGTTTATTGTTCGGCAAAAGAATAAACCTGCATCAATGTTCCTGTAACATCTAACTTGTTGTAGGAAAAAGTTTTATAATATCTGAAGAGTTGGTGTGTATCGAATACTGAACATTTTGTACATTATGTACCTTGGGGCAATACAAGACAAGCATACATGTCGTTTGTTCAGTTGTATATTGCGGCTGACGGCTTGTAAATATTAAGGAAAATGTGAGGGATTCAAAGATACGACTGTTTGCGAATGAATAAGTTGTTCTAGGTATTTTAAAGAAATATGTTGAATTTTGGTAGCGAAATTAATGAGTTCTTCCAGACGGTACAGAAGTAGGCGCACTCGTCACGTTCCAAGTACCTAGTATAACAATGAGATCCATGACGTGAATAAAACCAACAAAGCTTTGAAGCTCTCTGACTTGAATGTTAAAACGCAAAATAGGGACTCAAGTTTAAAAAAGTGTACAGAAATGCAAAATACAGCTACATAATACATTCACATTTATGATGCAGTGCATGTTTCTTGTGGAAACTTTGTTTTGAACTTGGTCGATGAAACTGTGTAGGTACTGGTACTTTGATTCATAAAAATTCTGTTGCCTTTTTTATTTGAGTTAAGTTTTATTTAGCAACCGGATCTTCTATGACATGGAGAAACATTTTCATGTTACCTTGTGTTTCTTCTTTTCTTTTATTAGGTTCAACATCAGTTTGGCTAACTGTGTCGTTTACAATTGAGCGGTACATAGCAGTTTGTCATCCGATGCGTGGGAAGGTAAATATTAAATATGAACTGAATATTAAATAACAAATAATATGAATAATAAAATGTAGACTGTTTGAATATACCTGTCTGATTGCGTAAGCAGTCAATAAATTCAGTTATCGGGTTGCGTGAGTGTTGGAGGAAGACGTAGAGTTAATTTAAAGTTACATTTTAGTGGTGGATCTTTAATTTGCAGATTTACTGTACCGAGGAAAGAGCCATTAAGGTTGCCACTGCAGTTTACATGCTCTGTTTTGCTGTAACTTCTACCACTCCTTTTGAATGGAGAGCGGCGGTTGTATCTAATCAAACTGGATCAGTGAATGAGACTGTACGTGGTGTACATTAATAGCCGCAATGAATTTATGTGTAGTAGTAAAACTTTGCATTTACATCTTTGTTATTTTGGTACACTCGCTTTATGTGTTTGCAGACCTACTCCCTGGAAGCTACAGATTTAGGAATGAACGAGACATACCGCTTGATTTACCATTGGTTTACAACCATTTCCTTTGTTTTTCTTCCTGTTCTTGTTCTGGCCATATTCAACTTTTTCCTCATTCAAGCTGTTCGCAACTCTCGGATTGCAAGAAAGGATATGACCAATCAGCAAATGTCCAGTGTCCGACAACTACAGGTAAACTATTAATATATCTTATTAAACTAAACTGAGTATAGGTTGTTAGGTTTTCTTTCAAGGTATTCATATATCGTGTGCTTTCCTTGGGACATAATGCCTGCACTACTTTTACCATTGACATCAAACTCAGAATTATAAAACATCCAAAATAATATTACCTGTTCAAAGAAAAGTTGTCAAACACAAACATGGCCAATTGTTTTGAATCAAATACTGCACATCTTTTTGTCATATTTATAGCAAATAATGTAAAAATTCAAATAATGTAAAAATTGTTTAAAAAAAATAATGTGGGTATGCTGACATAGTAAATAGTAAACCAATAATCGGACCTGGCAGTCTGCAGGCATCATGTATTTTTATTCATCATCTTAACAGTCACTATGCTTTGGCTCTATTGATTGTGTTTGGTGTTCATTGTTTCAGGCGGTAAATGATATATATAAGTATCAGACCATACAACCTGATCGCAAGTAAAGCTTTTTGTAAATATGTGCACAGCAAACACTTGCAATACTCGCCACGTTCTGGTAATAATTTTGCATTCCAAAGTATTCAACTTCTAAGCATGAAATGAAAAATGCAAATTGATGATGTTAACGATGACTCGACTGAGGACAGTTAGAACAGTGAGTTTTATTCCAACTGCAAGTCAAATTCCATGATGCGGATGAGACTTCTGGAAAGTGTAGTCCATATAATAAAACCTTATTATTTCAGTCAACCTTTGTGGTTCCTTTTGTAAAGATATGCCGCAACCAACCCAAAGCCTGTTCTACCTAAAGCATTCTATCATATTTGAAAACCCACAAATATTACTTTCCTGGCATGGCAGGCCATTAATCATAAGCTATAGACTATTCAACTTCCTGTAAGCCATCCATCTATAAAAGCATCAGAAAATACGCTGAGCAAAAGTATGCCTTATTAGTCCTGTTACCATCCTTCATAAAAGACAAAAGGATGAAGCAGTGAATAAATCCCAAGTGTATAAACAATGTTGAGTGGTATTGGGTCTTAGTCTTAGAAAACCACTAGTTAGCACAATATTAATTTTGGAATAATACGAAGTAGGTATGTGCCATAGATAGAACGCAACTACCAGACCCAAGCGAGGATTCGGTATTCTCATTTCCCGTCTTTCGCCTATAATTCATCGGTTTTTTCAAGAAAACGGAACAAATAATGAAGAAAAATTTGGGAAAAAAATGTTTCAACATATCCTGTCGATATAAGACAGCCAAAATATCTCCGTATTATGTATACGCTTTGCCAGAAAGAGAAAAAGTGTATGCAAATGTGGAAATTTAATACTCTGCATCCGGAATTTTGCATGAAATTGCATAAACCCTCAAAGACGCAAGCTATAATATAATTTCCTATATTGCTTTTATGCAACATTACATCCATATAAAGAATTTTGAGATTCTATCCAAAAAACGCAATAGTAGTAACACGCTTTAAGTACATATAATAATATATAATACTTTATACTATACCTATGCTCTTTTTTTACATTCACAGACAATTCGACAGGAGAACCGGATTACAGTGATTCTCATTGTTGTAGTCATTGTATTTCTGATTTGCCAAATGCCTACAGGTACGTACAATTCAGCTCCAGTATCTCTCTGCTATTTACTTTAATCGGTTGTTGTCAATCGCATGACATTTTCAGGGGACATTTTGATGTTACATAAAATGTAATCTATTTAAATTTTACGTAACAGCTCTTGTTCTCATCTACACCTCCATTCATAATCCGGAACGTGGCTCTGCAGAGGAAAACATTTTGCGAGGCCTCGGAAACATTTTCAATTTGCTCGTTGCTATCAACGCATCGTGTAACTTTCTCCTGTACACCGCTCTCAGTGACAAGTACAGAAAGTATTTCTGTGCTTTCTTTTTCTGTCAACGGAGAAAGTCGCCATCCAATCCGAGACAGTTTGACGGAAATCCTTACGAATTGGATACAATGGATACTACACTCAGGTATGCTCTCAGCCCTTTGCAAAGTATGATGAAGAAAAAATGACAGAGGGAAAAATCGGATAACTGTAATAACACTAATAATATCAATCCACAAAATATCAACAATCATCATAACAATGACGAAGATGGCTATTACATGGATGATGATAATAATACATGCGTAGTACAGGTTTCTACCATTGTAAGATCTAATTATCAAGAAACAAAGTTTGCGGACTGTTACTCCTAATGAACAACATATGGTGTTGTCACACGTAAAAAAGAACGCAGTATATTTACTTCTCGCGATAGTATTCAAGGCCAAGGCTAGTCAACATTGTTCCATCAGATAAATTCTCATAATAGTAGGTTGGCGTTATATTACCGTGCAAAACTACACTTTTTGTTATTTCTATGCACAAATAATATTAAATAGCGAAGATAAACTCTGTGTAATCACATATTATGCAGCAATTCATGATCACGATGCAACCTAATTTAGTTTCAGTATGTAGAATACAAATTAAAGGTACTCGACACAAAACATAATATCAATACCAAATAGACTCTTTGCTGTTTTACCGAAAATCAAATTTATAACCTACAGTTCGTACAGACAGAATCTTTGAAACATATTCCAGTTTCACATTTGGTTGGGGGAAAACAAGGATTTACGTTTGTGAATTATGTAGTTAATTCCTTCTTGCGGTAAAAGTCTTATTACAAGGCATACTACAAGAAAACGAGAACTTCAATAACTTTCACTTTAGGATATTACAAATGTCCTAAAGGGGGCTTTTTAGCAAATCGATATTTGTTAAAACTTTATATATTAAGGCATTAGATCTAAAATTAGTTTTTAAAGATATTTCTCCCTTTCCCCGGTCGAATGCAAATTACTTCATTTAATAAAAATGTTGTGTGTCTACAGAATATTATACCTAATAACATATTAAAATTACTTCAATTGATCTTCAAATTAATATTTTTGTTGACTTTGTAATTTTTGGTCCTTCGCCTAAACATAAATCTGACACTAAACGGGTGGATTAAAGAAGGCCTTATTATGGACTTGACGCTGCCATGTATGTGATTTGGTTTGGTGACCCATAAATAATCACTTACTTTTTGTGTATTGCAATTTGCAATGTTAAGGCTTTCAAATAATTTGTGAAACGCATATACTATTGTCGTAGATATATTTCGTCTGTGTTACTTTTTGTGTAGAATTATTAATCTTCCATGCTGGAGGTTTCACTTTCATTATTTAAAATTGTCCCTTCTCGGCTTTGTCACGCATTCAATCAATAGTCAGTAGTTTGTATATACCTTGCATTTTCACCAATGCCCACAAAAAACCTTGGATTCTCAGTGTTTCAAAAGACTTGTATTTGCACTATATTTTTTCCCTTACATTCAGCATAATATGCATTGAGGCATCAAAAGTAACGTACTTGAATGGCTGTATTTTTTGTGGGAAATGTTACATGGGATATATTATGGAATGATGCTCGTTGTTCTTGAAAGTAAAACATGAATAGGCATTTTGTGTACTCTTAAAAACCTCTCTCTCATATTCGCACGTTAAAGTTGTTGTATGTTGCATAACTTTCTCCGGTTTGCGAGTATTTAGAATCGTGACCTTTCAACCTTTCTCGGATTCCCTGGTAGTCATCATCCTCTTATCTTTACTACCTACTTTTTTAGCTATGCACTCATACCTCCACTGTATGATTATTTATTGTATTATTGTTGACTTTTGACTAAAGTACTATATTTTTATGCAAATATAAATATACAATGAAACTTTCTGTCACAAATATAACATACTTTTATTCATTATCAAAAATGATGGGCTGCGGGCACTTTTTGACACACTCCATCAACCGACTCTTTCACATCAAACTATTTTTTTACGTAGGCTACACGTTTTCATAAACAAATACTATTTACAGTTTATTTTCTAATATTGAGTGAAGCCGTCAACATAAATTAAATATGACAACACAATAGCAAACCTAGATTTTCAGGAAAGCGCATATGGCATAATGTGTTCTATGGTAAAGTTAAATCTTTCAGGAAGACACGTTTGCTTTTAGCTGTAATCCCACCGCGTGCCTGATACTTTCTACTTTCACTGAACAAATAAACAAACTGGCACTAGAAAAAAACCATTTTGCACTTCCAAGCTGTATTTGTCTATCTCTATATTTCAGCACTCTGACAGTCCAATGATTTGAAAGTAAAATCACAGAGATTAACTTCTGCCGCACCAATTATTATCGTATGTAGAAATATTATTTAAGTTTTTCCATGTATTACCGTATTATGTGTATGTTACTCTGTACGCATCACAACCAACACCTATCCGCTCCCCACTATTGTAATTTTCCTACAGCATCTGAGTAAGCATTTAGCATATTATCGTGTTTCACTTCCGTATTTGCAATGTCTGATGCGTGAGTGATGAAGAGCAGCTTCAAAACGAGATGATCTCTTCGCATCATCCCCCCTTGCGTTGTATGCCAGCACTGGAAACTAAGTGAAAGGAAAGACAAACAGAAAGTTTATTTGTCATTTTAGTCTACTTAAATTATCGTTGCAATGCACGCATGGACTGTTTGGTAAATCTTCATTTATATGCATGTTACATTTATAGACGGCATGTTTACTTTGCCCCATTAAATTTGATTTTATGATAGCATTATGGCACAGTAGTCAATAAAACCGATTTATTGCATGTCTCCATTCATGGTTTAAATTATCCAAAACTTTAGGTGAAAGTAGTAAACTTGTTTTACGCTATGGCGTAATTTTGTAATAAAAATGCTTTTCAAATTGTACAAATTATATGCATGGTATGAATTTTCTCAAAACCATATCTGCTTTCACTTTTCCACTATTTATTATCTCACGCTTACTTTGTTTGCAAAGAGAAATATATACGACTGATGACTGACAATTTTGTAAAAAATCAAAAATAGGTAGATTGCATGTTATAAATGTAAAAGTTGCAAAAGAAAAAGTGCTGTAATAGCAGGCGGAAATGTAATTCTGTGAGAAAATAACCTTCAACAAGAATTGAAGGATTTTACATAAATCAGTGTTACTTATTGTAATCCAAAATAACTAACAACTTATTTTAACACATGTGTATTAGTACGCACGGGTTTAACAAAGTTTGTATCAAGACTATACACCCACATTTTGTGTCCGTGAGATTTTAGTTTTTGTCATTGTGATTTTGCCACACTGTATTTATACCTATATTATGTAAACATACTTGTCCTCATCAATATGACGATGAAGGCCAAATCACGCAAAGACTGTTGTGTATGTCGGGAATTATGGAGAATTCTGTGAAGAACCAGACGTTTAAAAATACTAAACTAACACTACATTTTGCTTACACGTGCCACGTGTATAACACTTCACGCTAAACCATACCATGTATTTATTTAGTCATAACTGAAATCTGCTTTTGTACTTTGACACAAAACTAATGGTAATTGCACAAGGTATTAAAGTAACAAACCGCAGCAGGGAAGAAAAAGGCAAATTATGACTTGCAAATCTGCTGCTAACATAGCAAACTAACAAAGACGCATTGTGGTCTATAGATTCAACGTCAAGCTAACATGTTTCAAAACTCTAGTGTGATTTTGATGTGCCATATATATATATATTTAACTAGTAAATGTATGATAATCTTGAGATGTCGCTTTACTACCAATAGGATGTAAAAATGGGTTAAAATTCCCTGTGGTGAATTTCTTTAATGCGTAGTAGTAATATAATCACGTTTATTCTTTTCCCTTTAGCCTGTCCCGAGGAACATCTCTCCGAGTGGATTTCAACACGGTGGGAAATAGAAGATGTTCATATGGGACAACCAATGGAGCCCTACGGCGAACCCACACAACATATAATCAACCTAATGGAGTACGGAATAACAATAACCATAATCGTGCTCTGCAGTCAAATCCAGGAAATACGCGAAAAAATATTCATATCAGCATGAAAGATCCGACAATTCCACTGATTCAAGTTGATCAAGTGTAAGTATGGATGAGTTGAGGAAGAAAAAGAAAGGATTAGGGGCGTATGTTATTGCGTTTTGCGGTTCCAGGTTTTAATCTGTACTTTCTCCAGAAAGTTCTAGACAGGAATTGAAAGTACAGGATATGCCATATTGGTATTATGCCCTATTGCTTTCCGTCAGTCACAGTGGGTGGGGAAGATAAAGAAAAATTCTTATGTAAATCGTTTGTGGATATTGAGACTTTATATGTCGATATGTCGTTCTTTCAAATAACATTTAATTGGAGTATATCAGCTTAATTAAGGAGTACGTATTACGTACCTATATAAGTTCAGCACTTCATCTACACGTTGAATAAAACGTATTATCTAAGTTACCGGTTCAGTATATTCAATTAATTTGTTCCGTATTGTTGGAGCAAATTATCAAGTAGTAAGTTTGGAAGCTCATTAGATTACCTCTCAGTTTTGTGATGACTGGGCTGGTCCTCATGAACAATATTGCGGTTTTATTTGAATGCTACGTGATTACTCTTTAATCAAAACTCCATGGTCATACGATATACATAATATGTGTATATAGTCACAAAAATATATATAATAGGTCAACAAAATGCGCTGTCTGATTTTATTGAGATTAAATGTTATATAAAGGTTTGTTAAAGCTCTGCTAAAAGTACTTCATATTTGAATATGCCAGTATCAACAAGTCATTAAAAAATATATATCTTATATCCTTTACACTTAAACAGGAAGTAATCTAATTCATAGGGAGTTATTAGTTAAATAGGGTTAGCTTAGGCCATTGTACATATAGCAATGTTGCCTGTAAATTAAGTCACTCCAGAGTTGTGGACGTGTAGGTTTTAGATGAGGCTTATATCTTAACTTTATAAACCTTTCAAAATTCAAGTCAGTAAATATATATACCTATAGATGAATTACCTTTATAACATGTAAGTGCATTACTTCCAATACAATTTTATAAATTAATTGAACATCTGTTCAAAAGCTAAAAGTGTAATTACATACATACAAATAATTACATTGTATTCGAATTTTTGAATTTATGTAAAAGTATTTAACAAACATAAATACTACTACTGCACTTATCAACATTTGAAGTGAGTGTAATTGTATAGAACGAGGAGTGATAATATATGTATCTGTCTGCATTTACCTGAATTGAATCTCTAACCATTACCTTTTTGTGTCTAAAATAGCTGGCAATGAAGTACACAGGATATCAACATGATACTAAAGAAAGGGTAATTGAGCTCGGTGAATCAAACAATATATATGCTATTGTTACATTTTAGTAGAATTACTATTACTGTATAATTAACACTTATGAATGCTGGTCATGAATAATTAATATATTAAGACGTAAGATTCTGAAAGGCTATCAAATATATTTTTATTTCCGTCTCTGTAAATCATTCAATATTTGGAAGTGTTTTTAAGTAATACTGGTATATTATTTACAGTTTTCAACAATGTATATTATATGAGCATAAATGGAACTTAAAGTTGCTTTACACTGTTCCTTGGAAAGTCAAACATTTGAGTGAAACAAAAATGCCAGTAGGCTAGCAGTTAGCATGAAAGTCAAATGTGCGTGTAACAAAGTTGTGAATGTGTGTTCAAGTGCAAACTTCAAACTCTGCGGATCTGCTATATAGCAAGTTGCTACTACATTTTGTTGAATATTATGTATATCATCTAGTTTTTCATGAATTGTTTTATCATTAATTTTAAACTTGTGAGTATTTTTGTTACAAAGTTTTTCATTAATTGATGCGTTTTTCGTTAAAATGCTATTAATACTTTGTTGTTACTCGAACGGATGAATTCAAAAATTGTACTTGTAGACTAAAAGTTTGAAATAAACGTTGTTTCTAGTATAGTCAAACAAACCTTCCCACGTACACTTTTTTCATTTGAAAGTATTATAGACTGAAAGCAAACAACTGATTATTTTTGGAGACGGTGAACCTGGTTCCGGTTGTTGGAGTTGGAGAAACATGCGGGTAAGTGGGTAGACAACGAAGAAATGTCTAATCAGTTGTGTATGCAACCTGTACAATTTCTCAAAGCTGACTAATATTTTATCTATAGCCAAAATACCTCAACTAGGTAAACAAAATGCTTATAAGATTTGAAAGTGACGTCAATGAATATTTTCCTTGTTGAAATTCAAGCATAAATGCACAGATATCAGCAATAAAAACTTTGTTTTTCAGTGAACCCTTTTGGCAGTCATGTTTTCTTTGTTAGTACATTACTAAACATGTAAACATATAACAAAGCTGATAATAAAGTCATGCCTGTCACTTGTTTTAGACAGTTTGCTGTTATTTTGGAAGCTATACACTATGAATAATTAATTTTACAGCTTTGCTTTCCAGTTCAGTTCAGTACAAAGCAAAACCACTATTGTTCATTTTCGTTTAATGTACAACAGAATTAGGACTGCTTTCTCTTTTGAATTTCTTAGCAAAGTTAGAAGCTAACTTTTTTCTAATCTAATATCGGTTTGTCTCAGTCCTCACCAAACATAACATTACTTTTTGGTAGGGTATATAATGTGAAATTCTTCAAAATGTCAAGGCTTTTCCCGATTTAATCGGAATATGCTGGTATGATGGAACTACTTTTGAGGTTATTGTGCTATTTAAGGGAAGAATTTGGACTTGCAATGCATTAAAAAATGTTTGAAGCTAAAATATGAGCTACACGTGAGACTCTATTGTCAGTTTCAAGTTGGATTTTTTATTATGCCACGGTTTCACAACATGAAGTCTGTGGAGTATGTAGGTCTCTTTTCACATCGATCATCATCAATTTTCCTATCATCTCAAAGGGTACACAATTCAACTCCATATTTCAAGAGATTGGTGAAATGCTGAAGTAAAGATACTGAAAATTTATTCGATGATGTATGTGGTTCTTGTGTGCGCACTACAAACCGGAACCCACAAGTCCATATTTTTAAAAGCTTACCTTCACATGATATTAATGGTCTTTGTTGGACGAAAGCCACACTGCACTTGTCACGGCCAAAAATGCTTTCGATGAAACCATCATGTGCTTTTACACACACACATCCGTCTGCGTTGGTTCCAAAGCCGAGACACATTTTACTGTTGTTATACTGACGTACTACATTGAAAACGCACAAAACCTGCATGTAAATCTATAGTAAGCATTCAGTGATTTCTTGTTCCTGACAAGGCAGCAGATTTTTATAAATTATATGTATCTCACTCGTGGATCATGTTGCCCAAGCTGATGTACTTAGTAAGTAACACAAATGATGCTATTTCGAGACTGCTGTAGGCTGTGTCAGGGAAGGCATGCTGCGCTACCAATTTATGATTTTTGGAATTGAATCTGTTGGATGGTTTTGTAAATCTGATGTAATAGTAAGAATCAGATTCTATGGCATAGTAGTGCCCTTCAAGTACCAACTTCTCAGAAACTATAAATACAAAGTGGAAGGCAGATGTCTGTGACATTATACGTGTTTATGACGTGACATATACCGTAGAACCTTGGGAACTTTTCAGATTCACACTTTCTCCAAATTCTTCTGTCCAAAACAAACTTCTATGTCTACTCCCACTGTTTCTACCTTGAATCAGAAATGAAGGACGTTTCGTTTTCCTGGTCAGTTAGCTAGCGTAATATTTTCTAAGGTTATGCTATGCAATCAAGTTAGTTTAGGTCAGAATTGACTTATTGACTCATTTTTTGTCAGTGCCGTTCCAAATGGTTTCGATCTTATTGGAACGCGTTTTTACTTGACCGACAATGCAACTTACTCTAAAGCATATAATGCACTTTGTAGACAAATAATACTCTTCAATGGCAATAACTAAGGTGTATTTGACAAAGTTAGTTTATAAATCATTCGTTGCAGTATGTTATGCCTCTCGTCTAGATGTGCAGCCAAAGACCTTGTCAACAGAATGCTGATTTATTCCCTTTGGCATCCTTATAAATTACATAGGTATTTTTCGTTCAATGTTTTTGTGTTCAATAATTCATTTCTGTTTAGAATGTACTATGTACACCAAGTGTTTATGTTGTTAAATACGAAATAGATTTGCATGAATGAATGAACACTTCTATAAAAAGAAAGATCATTAAAATACTATAAACATCAGTATAGAGTTTGTCAAAGCGTTTCTATCAACCACTTCGAAATAAACATCAGGCATGCTCACATTCCCCATAACTTTGTTGTTAGCTTATTATCATGAACTTGGCTTTCATTTCATTCCAGCAATCGGGATTAGTAAAACTTGCGGAAAAAGATTCAACATGTTTTCTTTCAATGTTCTTGTGCGGATGAAACTGCTGCGGAGCCACGTTTGTAATTGTCAAATGTGTGACGGTACACGGCACTTCACACAAACACCATATGTATGTTTTCACAAAAATTCTTGGCTCGTGATTATCTTTTCGGAGGAGTAAAACTGTTATTTCTGCCACTTGGGTTGATTAGGATGACGGTATTAGCGGTGTGGTCTGGCTGTAGATGTAAATAAATTCTGGCAAGCATGCCGCTCTCGGCAATAATGTCTATTCGCTCTTTGCAAACTGTTATTGATGTTACTATTTTCTACAAAGAGCATAAACCAACTTAACAAATAAGTTTATATTTGTTTAGATCATGTAACATTATTCTGATGAGCACTAGATGAAAAAATATTGCAACAGTTTCTAAATGATTGCTATTACTTAAATTATTATTACTTGAGCATTAGCCACTATATGGAAGGTCGAAAGCTCAAAGCACAAGCGTGAAAAGCGTGCATTATGAAAAGTTCTGAGATTGTGCCAACAATTGTGTGATTTGCAAAAGAGAAATATAAAAATTGCTAATGCTCGTTTTCTTAACCTTTCTCTTAGCCTAAACGTTTTGGAGATGGTGAATTTTATTCTAGATTTCAAGTATGCATGTGGAAGTCGGAAGAAGGCATTCTGACTTTGGCTCACAGTCTGCATTTTGAACTGCTCACAGCAATATTAATACGCTAGGTGTACCTTGTAAAAATTAACTTTGTCAGATAAAGACAAGAACGGAGAAACCTAAAAGTTTAGTCGTTATCGTAGGTGCCACCAGCCATCCTGAACAAATTCGTTTTATGGCGAGCACAATTCAAGGTTCAAAGCATATTATAGTTTTTATTGGCTGTCATATTGTTATGAGTCAGAAAGCCATATTCCAGATTCACAAAGTAAATTAGAATTGAACGCTTTCTATAATTATGTGAATACGTTGATGTGTGTGTGATGTTGTTACAAACCCACATACATACAACTCTCAACTTCTTTCATAATCGAATTGAAAGTTGTGTCGTTTGTTGTTCCCATCTTGTAACTAAAATAATTATTCCTAATTGTCATATTCAAAGTTTATTGTAAATTACATTCAGTGTTCTTCTTTTGTCTTTATTTACTAAAGCTGATTTACAATACTCAAGATGATGTACAAGTGAAAAGTGTACGTTTCACACTGACAATTTAAGCAACCCCCTGGATATGCAAGCTTAAGTCCTTCAGATTATCCTGACCTAAGATAGTGTAAAATTGTTAGCTTCAATAAATTACAAAGTTCAAGTTAATCGGATGTGCCTGAAACCATTTTACGTCATAAAAGCGCATTGCCAGGAAAGATTTCTGGGAAAGTTTGAAAGGAGGAAAGAGACTTCACAGAGAAAAGTTGACATATCTTAAGGAAATGTGACACTGCTAGTACACAATTCAGTTATCAAGAAATTCTATGAAATATGTGCTTTCGCATCTGCGAAGGAAGTTTGCAAGATTGCGAGACTGTGATTGTGTTATGTTCAAACGTATTTACTTGACAAGTTGCTGTTTTTCAATGAAAATGCTTGCTCATAAATAACACTCAAATCTTTGGACAATTTAGTAAGCAGACAACGGAGTAAATAAAGTAAATGTGATGGACATTTTGTCAGGGTTTCTCTGACCCACAAACAACTATTTACAAATAGCTAAGAATACAAAACTGGAAGTGATTTAGTATCATCTTTCTCATTTTGTATGCATCAAACCTCCAGTAATCACAATATGAATGATACTTCTTTAGCTGTGTTTCATAAAATGAACAGTATCGTTCAGCATGGGTTTGAAGAGTACCAAGGGTGGAATAGTAGTTTTGCCAGTGGAAATGAGACATATCCGGATACTGTTGGGGTACTCCCAGACAGCTCTTCTTGGGCGGAAGCCTTTCGGGACTTTAGTCGCTTCTGGGTGCAGCGTGTCCTTGTACCTATTGTCGTTATAATTGGAGTATTGGGAAATGCCGTCACAATTTACATTCTTACAAGGCGACCCATGCGATCATCTACTAACGTGTAAGCTTGATGCAGTTTTTCAGCCAATACCCATTTTTGCAATATTTAGGATTTGGGTAAATGCGTTTCCTTAATTTTTCCAAGTTATTAATAAAAAGGTCGGAACGGAAATTAAGGGTTAAAATTACGGTCTACATACCATGTATAGTTTAACGAATGTAACTTTTTCTTTCCGCTTTTGAAACTCATAATAAAAATTAATAGCTAACATATTTAAATGACTTCTTCAGGCAATTTAATTCAAACAAAAATCTTACTGTAAACACAGTAGAAACTATTTTTGTTTCGTTCGGTTGTTTTCCAGGTACTTAACAGCCCTTGCCGTTTCCGACCTACTTTTTCTACTTTTTTCATTTTCCATGTCATGGAGGCATTATCCTTTTGTAAACACTGTATGGTTATATTGGTGGTATACACCGTTTGGGCTTTGGATGGCAGATGCAGCAAGTACGATTTCTGCTAACATAAAAAATTCACTTCCTTTTGAAATACACGGGAAATCAAAATTACGATTTCATTATTTTATAACAGGCTCTACATCAGTTTGGATAATCGTTTCATTTACGATAGAAAGGTACATCGCAGTATGCCATCCGATGAGGGGAAAGGTAAAAATAATATTTTCTGTTTTATTATGAACTTATAACTTAGAGAGGAACTAGAAACGTCAATGCTTTTGTCAAGTTACATCTATCTCTGATTTTTAAAAAGAAAAGAAATCAGATTATGTACGAATATTTCACTTTTTTAGTGAAAGCATGGTTTCATTTTCAAATCTTATGAAATTTTGTGAAATACGCATTTCTGTTCATTGTCAGAAATAGCTCAATTATGTCAAACGTGTACGGATTCCTTTGTGTAAATTTTTAGTAAGGATAAAAGATTCAAGGAACAACACAAACTCATAAATGTTTCGTTCGTGGTTTACTTTAAGTTCATGAAGCATTCAAAGTTGTCACAAGGCTAACCGAGAATTTACTGATTGTGATTTTATCACATATGCATAACGTACACAAATCGCAAAAGTAAATATAACTTGTGGAGAAAGGAAACTTGGCTTCTAAAAGACGTCATGAGCGATCCAATTCACACCCATTATAAAGCCATGCTGGAAGTGGAAAGGTGTGGTGTTCCGCAACACCGATTTACTGGTTTCTAAGTAGTGTCACTAACAGTTGCAGTTAGTTGAGTTGTAGTAGTGAAAATTATGGGAAATACACAGGTTCCTGTAGTTTGCATGCATCATAGGTATATGCAAATCATAAATAATCCAGTAAAATAAAACATGGTAACCATGTGTGTAGGCAGTAAGCTTGCCCATAACCAAGAAGTTTATTGAATAATATGCAAATAGAAACATTGCTCTAGCGACTAAACGATTTCGAATTTGGGTAAAAAAAAATTCTGATTCGTTAATTTGGCCAAAACCTGACCTATAATCATGTGTCGCATGCCATAGGTCACTCAAGGAACTTTAAAATTTGTCGTGACCTTTGACCTTAAAATTCGAATTTCAAAAATCGCTCCCGTCAGTTTTGTCTCCTAATGACCAAGAATGTTTCTGTGAAAACAGAATTTCGAAAATCGTTTTTGGGATTGAGTTATCGTGGTCACAAGATTTAAAATTCGAATAACGGTCAGACGATTTCGAATTTTGGAAAACTGACAACATATTCGTTAATTTGGTCAAAAACTAACCAATAATCATGTGTCGCATGCCATAGGTCACTAATGGAACTTAAAAATCCGCCGTGACCTTTGACCTTAGAGGTCGAATTTCAAAAATCGGGCTCCGTCCTGCACAGGTTCCGGTGACCAGAAACCTTTCTACGTTAACAAAATTCCAAAAAAAATTCACTGGAATAGTGATATGGTGTTTACAAAAGTTGACCTTCGAATAACGGTCAGGCGATTTCGAATTTTGGCAAATTGACAACATATTCGTTAATTTGGTCAAAAACTGACCTATAATCATGTGTCGCATGCCATAGATAACTCAAGGAAAATTAAAATTCGTCGTGACCTTTGACCTTAGAGGTCGAATTTCAAAAATCGGGCTCCGTGGTGCACAGGTTCCAGTGACCAGAAACCTTTGTGCGAAAACGGAAATCGGAAATTCAATTTGGTGTTAGAGATATGGTGTCCACAAAAAAACGACTCAGGCAATATTAGTAGTAAGACAAGCTTACTAATAACCAACCGTTTCATATTTTGCAGATATTTTGTACGGAGGAGAGAGCGCGTTATGTTGCCATTGTGGTTTATCTAGTTTGCTTTGCGCTGACAGCGTCAACCCCATTCGAGTGGAGAGCAACGACCGTAAACAATTACACAAGTCCACTGAATGAAACCGTAATGAACAAATTACACTATTTATGAAAAAAATATACATACCATATATTATATATTTTATGGTTTTGACAAGTTGCGGTGAAATAGCTTGGTGGCTGTTTATGATACCCGTTTTACCTGGATATTCACAGATTTACACTTACAGCCTGGAAAGTACGGAATTTGGCAGTAATGAGACGTATAGACTTGTATACCACTGGTTTACAACCATTTTCTTCGTATTCCTTCCGGTCGGGATTCTGGCTATTTTCAACTTTTTTCTTATCCAAGCTGTTAGAAGATCTAGAATTGCTCGTAAAGGAATGACTAATCAGCAAATGTCTAGTGCCCGACAACTTCAGATAATACGACAGGATAACCGAATCACACTAATTCTTATTGTGGTAGTCATTGTGTTTCTTATTTGTCAAATGCCGACAGGTAAAAAACTATTCTTTTAATGCTTCATTTTATGTTCAAGTCTACGCATAATTATAAGGGATGATTTCTGTGTTAATAGCTGTCGTGCTTATCTATACTTCTGTTCATAACGTGAAGACGGGCTCCTCTGAAGACAATATTCTGAGAGGATTAGGAAACATTTTTAACTTGCTGGTGGCGATAAACGCATCATGCAACTTTCTTTTGTACACCGCCCTGAGCGACAAATACAGGAAATACTTTTGCAACTTCTTTTTATGTCGGCACAGAAGCCGAAATACTCGGGATGCAAGTCGACAGTTTGATGGAAGTCCTTATGAAATGGATACATTAGACACTACAGTTAGGTGAGTGCCTTTGTCATGTTCATACTCCACAGAGAGTACATGGGGAAATTACTTTGCAATTTTCTATTTGAAAAATGTAGCTTTTCACGGGGCACATCTTTACGACTCAATAAATATAGCCCGGTAGAGACTTCTTTTAGACAATCCCATCAGCTCGGAGGAGAGCTAAGACGAGCAAACACTTACACCGGAGGCAGATATCTTCATCCTAATGGATTACGTAGTAATAGCACTACTCCCTCGGGTTCAGGGTCCTTTAGCAGCGAAAGAAGTAACTTGCGCGGAAGCATGAAGGACTCCACCATTCCGCTGATAAAGATTGAACAGGTGTAATAAAATGAGGTAGACAACCTTAAAAGTATTTAAATGAGGACGAAACGAAATCCTGGTTCTTTGCATGTCGCAAAACGGGTTAGTACCTTTGAAAACGGCTTGAGTGGGTGGCTGGCGGCTGCTGGGTGGATTTTTTGGAAATATGAATTCCGTTAAGACGACAGAAGTGCGTGGATACACTTCTAAGCCTATACTATATGCTAGTAATATGATTTCGTATTTGAATGGAATAGCGTCCTAGGAGAAGAAGGCCCTATCTAAGGAACTGCGGTACTCATCGTTTGTTGGAATTTGCGACAATATTCAACTGTATATACTTAATAAATAGATCTATACCATGCTATGTAATCATATAAATACAATATTCTTATAGTCCTTCGACAAACCTCCATGGGCTACGAGGCAAGTACTGATAGAAAAACAGATTGAATGAGAACAAATAAATTGAAAAAAATAAAAGTGCAGTCGAACGGAGCAATGTGTTTGAATTATAAAAAACTGAATCTTGTGCAACTTTACATGATTGCATGAACCCACACATTTCATTTGTCAAGCTTAATGTATATCGTTGCATAAAGGTAATGAATATTATTAAGTTTTCATCACAGTACATTACAAGCTGACTCTTTTCTGGAATTCATCAAATGCACACATCATTATAGAGAATACCAACTATAAACTCCGCAAGATAATGGCAAGCTTAATGGAACGATGAAAGTCATCTCTTTTCTTGTTGTAATATAAACATGAATTATACTGCCTGGTTGCACTTTTTTATGTATTTTTAAAACTTTTGATGTGGTATCGTGCTTGAATAAATTATGATGTTCTCAAACGAGTGTTAAAAAGATTTTTATTCTTTATCACCAGCTCCAAACAAGCGTAAATCTACAACTTTATTGAATAAGGTTTGTTTCGTTGATAAACTATTTTCATTCCAAAATTATTCATAACTATATTTCAGGAATCTCGGAAAACGTGCAACGATGATAATTTTGATACCAAAAATGTATCTATTCTACCTTCTTTTCGATGCCAGTGGTAGCTCCAATTAGTTCAAATTACAAGCTGTTTCATAAAGTATATTATAAAGAAATAGTTATGCATATCGCATATATTCATGAACTATTTGTGTGCGTGCGTTTTTGAGTCACATGCAATCAACAAGTTTCAACCACAGGTAATACAACAGTTCAAGCAGTATTAATCTTTAGTATAGTTGCAGGTGATGGTGATACAAATGAAACTACATTGCAGCTACATATATAACAGACTGTGTGGACAAACCGAATGCATGAAAAACGACAACAAAAACGTCCGGAGTTCCAAGGCCCTTTCTACACATTATGCTCTTTATTTTACATTCTGCGTCCAGCGAAACCGATTTTTTGCAGCATCATGTAACAGACTATAAACACTACATATATCGTAGTAGCTACTAATTCTCAAGGTTATATTTCACTTGATCGAGAAAATTACTTTTGGAGTCTGCAGCGAAACAGCAGAAAGTTTATTTAACACTATTCATATGTTGGTCGACCCTACTTACATTACAGCGATAAACAGCATGCTATTAAATGTATGACATGCATCGCATCAGAGTTAAAGTTTGCTTTTGAACTTGGCAGTTGATGGATGAGATTTTTCATTCAACGTGCGTGTCTTAGCATCATAGTGCTTGAAACCTATTTTTCAAAAGTTCAGCTTTGCGTCAATTTCTTGGAAAACCGACAACCTTAAACAATGTCTCAAACGTCGGTTCAAAACTCTGTTAAAGGAGTTGATGAAATTAAGGAGAAATTCAAAGAAATAGTCCGATCCAATGGAATAGAGGACGCCGTTTCAGAGGTTGAGATCCGGGATGCAGGTCTAAAAGGAGAAGGATTTGCTAGTGTGACGCAATATGTAACGGTGAAATTCGAGAATCCAAATATAAAACCACTGAATTTGTTTGTCAAGGTACATACATCCAACGCTTCCCACACAGAATTTTTAAATGATTTGAAAGCATTCGAAAAGGAGACAACGTTTTTACTCCATTATGTCGGAGCAGCAAAGGAAATGTGTCGTGCAAAGGGGTAATGTGAAAACCAACAATTTAAATTAGATTGCAAAAACTAAATTTTTAGCAAGAATATGATTGCATTTTCTCGGAAACAGGTTTGATGGATTTATAGATTTTTATCCAAAATGCTATTACGGAGATGACAAAATGGTGGTTCTTGAGAATCTGGTTGTGGACAAAGGTTATGCCCTGATCCATAAGGAAACACGTCAGGATTTTGAAGCTGCTACGTACGTTATAGAGGAAACAAAATTCATATCGGATGCATTCACAACACTTGCATGCCTTTAAAACACAAATTCACATATATTTTACATATTTTCACTTTTATATTTAGATTTGCTCTGAAAACGCTTGCAAAGCATCATGCAATCGCACACGTCATGATCCAGGAAAGTGGTGGGGCGGAAACGTTTTTTAAAAAGTTTCCGAACCTCGATTATGAAGTGTATGACAAGCCAGTAATGATCACTATGATGGAGCAAACCTACAACAGTTCATTAAGTTCGAATTTAAAAATTTTAGAGGTACCGTCAAGAAGCTTAGCTACATTTTACAAGAAAAGTTTATAGATAAATGACGTAACTATTAATATTGTAATGCAGAGAAGCAGCGCAAAAGGAGCCGCAAAAACTGCAGAGAAAATGAAGAAATGCATGGATAAAGTCGGTGAAAAAGTATTAAGCTGTCTAAAAGTGCAAGAAGAAGACAATATTTTAGTTTTGGGTCATGGGTAATTTATTAAACCGTTTAATCGATTTTTATCCTAATCCTGAGTTGTACTATGACTTCTTAAATGGATTTAAAAAATCCATTAAACCAAACTTGATGATAATGTAACATTTTTAATGTGCCCATAATGTGTTTTTAGAGATTACTGGAACAACAACATGATGTTTCTGAGAGACAAAAAGACAAACAAGATAATACATCACGTTGCAATAGATTTCCAGATTACCCGTTATAACTCACCAGCATTAGACTTGGGATATTATATGTTCACAAGTTTGCAACCAACAACACGCAGACAGCATTTAAAAGAATTGATAGAAATCTACCTTGACACACTTAACAAGGTTTCTGAAGATTTTGGACATCCAATGAGCTTGTCATTTGAGGTAAACAAAAATATAAATTAAAAGTTAGTAGCATTCATATTTACATAATAACAATTTTCATTATATGAATTAATTTATTATTAATTTAATTTTCATTATATTTTAGCAAGTCTTTTTAGATTTTCGCAAAAAGTTTGTTTATGGCTTTTGGATTGGCTTTACGGTAGCCGTTGGTCCGGGAATGTCCATATTTCAACAAGTAGATATAAACGAAGTTGATATAAGAGACTGGGGTGAAATGTTTGATAAATTGATGAACAAATGGATTGATGAAAATCCTGACAAAACCGATGACCTTGCAGGTGTTATAGCAAGTGTTCTTGAAGAATTCGAAGAACTGCTACTTGATGATGTAGTTTTATAAGCTATTAGGCTATTAGGAAAATAACGTTGAAAATGAAACATTTGATGAAACATAATTATCAATATTTAGGGACTAAAGTAAATTGTATAAACATTTAAAATAACAATGAACATATTTCTAATAAAACTAATTGAATGCAAATATGAATTTGTATTTATAAAGGTTACTTTGTTGCGTCAATATTACAACATAAACCTATTACTCAACAGAAAAAATGGAAAAACATCAGTTTTCAGCTTGCTTTCGGAAAGCTCCATAATTGGCAATTTTGTCCATCTGCCGATTGTGTAACATATACATTTGTCTGGTTCAGTGTCTAGTCTAGTCTAGAGCGTCCGTGACTTCACTTTGTTTGTTGCGTCCTGCTGGAGTGGTACTGGTGATTAAGCTGACTTGCAATTCAAATTCATGGTCATTTGTTGAAAAAACATGAGATGACCATTCAAATCTATATCATTATGTCAAAAGTTTTCATGTGATTGTTCGAATGCAAGGGCTAAATCTAAAAACAATATAATTAACTGTAGCTAATTATCTTGTTGAATGGCTTTTATTCCAGCTTTCCATCAGGTATACAAATTTAACTATGCGTTGCATGCAATGTAATTTTACATTTACACTCGACACACGGCAGATATCTGAAAATTGTGATACACATCGAGTGGACTTTAATATCTTCTCAAGCAGCATTTCATATAGAATAGTTATACTACCATAATTTGGACTGTCGAGCAATAGCAACCTTAAAATACCCAAACCGAGAGAGGAAATTGTTGATTACACGTAGAATCGTCCTTGTACTTTTTTGGACTACTTGCATTTCAGTCGTATGCTTGCATCAGACAAATACATACAGGACAACACATTCTCACTCAAACATTTTTTCTCTATTCATCACAGCAGTGAACTCTGTCGAGTGCTATACACGCAAATTTGAGATTTGAAAGATTTTCATACATTTAATAAAATGTCGGTTCAAATGGAAGAAAATGGAAACATAACACAAAATGGTGACAGCGACGAAAATACGGCACTGTTCAAGAAAATTCTGTTATCAAATGGCATCACTGATCCGGTAAAAGAAGTAATTGTAAAGGACGCTGGCTTACAAGGAGAAGGATTTGCTAGTCAAACGAAATGCATTACAATAGAGTTCGAAAATCCGAATAAGCAACCATTAAATCTGTTTGCTAAAATGGTCACTTCAAATGCCTCACATACTCAAATGTTGAATGAATTGAAAGCATTCGAGAAAGAGGGTCGGTTTCTGACCGAGTATGTGTCTGCAGCGGAACAACTATGCAAAGCTAAAGGGTAAAATTATATTTTATCAACAGCACTTATCTTTCAAAAATCACATTGTATTAATCACTTTTGAAATTGCATAATTGGTAGGTACGAAGGCTTAGTTGACATGTACCCAAAATGCTATTATGGAGATGACAGGATTGTTGTCCTTGAAAATCTCGTGCTGGACAAAGGATATTGTCTTTTGAATAAAGCAGAACGACAAGATTTTGAAGCGGCTCAGTTAGTGCCTTTATGATATTTTATAGTTATAAAGTGCATATTTAATTATATTCACTTAACCCGCAATTCTATTGCCAAAAATAGATTCGCCATCAAAACACTGGCGAAACATCATGCAATTTCCTACGCAATGATCCAGGAAGAAGGAGGACCTGAAAAGTTTTTCAAACGTTTTCCAAATCTTGACCTGGAGGGATTTAGTACGCCTCAGTTTGCTATAATGATGGGCCCTGCCTTTTCGAATTCGTTGAATTCAAACATAAAAATTCTCGAGGTTATTAATGGTCCATATTTCAAGCTACAAACCTTGTCCTAATTTGGTTGTAGCAATGTTTGTATATATGACACATCAATTTAATTTGCAGAGTAATGATGTGGAGGGTAAGGCTGAAGCTCTTGAATTTCTGAACGCTTTTACGGATACCCCCTTACTGGATCAAGTTATTAGTAACCTTAAATACGACGACAATGAGCTGTTGGTACTGGGTCACGGGTATTAAAAGAATCTTACGTGTTATGCTTGCATGCATTTCTCGCAGATTTGTACAGAGTTTATATAACAATATAAAATTCAGGGACTACTGGAACAATAATATGATGTTCTTAAAGGACAAGGAGACAAATAGAATCATAGGACACAAGGCAATAGATTTGCAGGTTTGATATATGAATATGAATTTGCAAGAAGAGATGTCCAGTGCGTAGCTTCTCCATTCAAGTATCAATGTGATGATTTCAATATTCATTTCAGTTTTCTTTGTTGCTCTCTAAAGGTTACCCGGTACAACTCCCCAGCGTTGGATTTGATTTATTACATGTTTACCAGTGTAAAAATTGATGTACGTATCGCGCATTTACAAGATTTACTCAAACTTTATTTGAGTACTCTGAAAAAAGTTGCGAGTGATCTTGGACATTCCATAAATTTGACATTTGATGTGAGTTCCTTTCGACTGTTTTATGTATAAAAATCAACACCCTTTTTACGTTCCAGTTCTTAATTATTATTATTTCAGGAACTGTATCATCTTTACCGTAAAAAATTCACTTTTGGATTTTGGATGGCCATGATGAGCATGGTAGGAATGGAAGCAATGAAAGAATTCGATGTCAGCAAAGTTGATATAAAAGATTGGTCAAAAGTGTTCGACCAATTGATCCAAAAGTGGGTTTCCAAAAACCCCAAGGTTGCCAGGAACGCTGCTGAAGAACTCGTAAAGCTCACAAGAGAGCATAAACAACTTTCTTTGAGCTGAAAATAAAACATCACCATTTTAATATCCAAATGATGTTGAAAAGTTTCCCGTTTATTTTAAATGACATATTAAATAAAAGAGATTTATCAGTTGCAAATATGTCGCATAAATCATTAAATTACATGTTCATTAAAAACCTTTTAACTTGTAAAAATGCAAAAATAAAATATATAACGTTATCAATTGCAGACATATTGGAGACATTATCATTTTATAACTGAGGTTTGATTCAAATTGACTGAAATGTCTATCGCCAGAGTTTATACTTGGATCGAATATTTAAAAAATAACCTATACCTAGGTGCATATTTATATTCCATCATCAGATTCACTAAAGCCAAGTGGTTATTGTTATTTTTACTAGTATGTCGGAAACGTATGGACAAACAGTTATCGGAGCAGATATCGATTTACTTTCGTTTCGTATGTATAGAATTTAACGTTTTTTGTTTACTTACGTACAGAATTATCTTAATGCCTCCCTGTACTTGACAATGACGTGTTTTTATAATGGAAAGGAATGAGTGTTACACTCTACGTTATCCATATCCATCTATCCATGCCATTTTTATTCATGAATGTGAATTCAATTTTCAATGTTCAAGGTTATATTCGTGGTGTCAGCGTAAACTCCAATATAGCAGACATAATATTTATTCGGATTGCTGCAAGTTGTATACTCGTATTTACTTACATACTATGCTTACTAACGAATGTAGAGATAATAACTATCATGTGGCTTTTGTAGCACGTGATTGTCAATTTTGAAGAACCGGACAAACAATGCAAGTTCAACGTTGGATTTATTGGAAGAAGAAATGAATGTGGAGCTTTAACCACTTGTAGACACAATTGATAAAAATCGTATATTAGATAATATTTTCTCTCATAGACCATAAAGTAAAATAACGTTACTTGAGTATTATAAAAGGAATAATTTTAGTAATACATTTTCCTGTGTTGTGAGCTGACGGAAATTCCGAAATCTTTTGAAAAGCAACATGACGGATAACGGCACTGTTGAAAAATACCAAGAAATCCTCCGGGATAATGGTATCAATGATGAAATAGAAGATGTCATTGAGACTAGTCCACCGGAACTGAATGGTGCTGGAATGACCAGTAAGCTGTTGTACGTCACCGTAAAGTTTAAGGATGTAAAGAAAAAGTCTCTAAACTTATTTGTGAAAATACTAACCTCAAATGAATCGCGTAACGAAATGTTCGAAACCATGAAACTTTTCGAGAAAGAAGTACGATTTCTCACGGAATATATTCCTGCAATTCAAAGTTTTTGTGAAGCAAAAGGGTAAGTCATTCATTCATTCTAGTCGACAAAACAATTTATGATCTTTTAAGAGTTTACCTTATAATTAATTATCTTAATAGTTGTCCTGACCTGCTAAATTTCTATCCAAAATGCTATTACGGAGGTAAGGATATGATTGTGTTTGAAAATCTAGTTGTAGACAAAGGATACATACTACTGAGCAAGCAGGAGCGTCAGGGTGTAGAACCAGCCAGGTAAAAATACATAGATACAGACATAACTAACATACTATGAATGTAAGCAAGAATAACATATTTCAATCCTTCCGGTCTTGAATGACTTTTCAGACTAGCCATAAGCACACTTGCCAAACACCATGCCGTATCTTATGCTTTCATTAAGGAAGTTGGTGGAGCATCGACATTTTTTGAACGATTTCCAAATCTTGATTTTGAAGCATTTAATGAAGACATAGTGAGAGTAATGGTGGAACCACTAGTTGAAAATGGAATTGCAACAAATATCAAACTTCTTGAGGTTATTTTCAATTACTTGCAAGTTTGATGTTTTTTATAGAAACTACAATTTTGTCAGCATGCTAATATTCTTTTTTATGTGACGATTAGAAAAGTGACGTGTCAAATAAGGATAAAGCCATTGGCTTGTTGAAGGAACGTGTCGGCAAAGCGTATTCTGTTTTATTGGAGGTCCTCAATTCTCCTCGTGAAAATGAGCCGCTACTTACACTAAATCATGGGTTTGTGCACTTATTCTATGGTTTTCCTGCTTATTAAAATCTATTAGTAATGTAACAAAATATCATCACTACTACTACCACCTTTGTAAATCAAGCCATTGTTATATTATGGTAGGGATTACTGGAACAACAACATGTTGTTTCTCAAAGACGAAAACACTGGAAAATTGGTTGGTCACGTGGCATTGGATTGGCAGTGTGTGCGTTATAATTCGCCTGCTTTGGATATAGGGAATTTCGTGTACACAAGCATGAAACCAGAAGAACGTCGAGCTCACTTGTCAGAATTATTGACACTGTACTTTGAAGTTCTAACAACGACGGCCAACAATCTGGGTTATCCCATTGAAATGAGCTATAATGTAAGACATTTTATGAAAAATACGTTAAGCCTTTAGAAATCTTAAGCCATCATTACAAAAACAAAATCAACGCTCATTTTCAGGAATTTTATACGCTGTATCGCAAGAAAATGAAGTATGGGTTTTGGTTTGCAATTTGGCTTGCTGTTGAAGTTGGATACGCAGTGATTAATGATGCAAGTGGAGAAGAAGTTGGAGTGGAAGACTTTTCAGTAAAGTTTGGTATGTTAGTACAGCGCTGGATCGACAAAAACCCAGAAAAGAGTGAAAAATGTGCAAGAGATTTAGTAGAATTAATGAATGAATACTCCAATATTGTTCATGAATAGCAATGTGTAATTTGTCAATTTAAACGGGTAACATATTATAATTATACACTTACTTTGTAAAAGCCAAGTACACTTCTTTGAATATTGAAATAAATTGTATTTCTTTCATGGGAGATGGATGTTCTGGCCAAAACTTTGCGTTATAAAACAATAACTAGCTAATACTACACTACACCGCATTTAATGATTTTGTATTTTATTTTGAGCTCCATTTTGTATTTTAAGTCATTGCTTTTTGCCTTGCAGTATGTTTTCAGTCTCCTTAATAACTTTATGTATCTAGGTTTATGATGAAAATCTAGATTTATTAGGTAAATATAATGCTGTACTGCAAATTTATATAGCTCTGCTACTGTCAGTGTAACGCAACGTCTGAACTCTGAAGCAAACCTGCCTTATGCAAGTCTGTACTTACGTGTCACTGAAAACTTGAGGAATCAACTACAAATGCATCTATGAGTTCAGAAAATGGAGAAAAGTTACGAGAAATGCATTTTCGTCGTTTTTCTTATGAATAGCAATTTTAAATGAAATAACTTTATTATTCATTAACTGGTGGATCAAGTCTTAATAGTAATGTTTACATATTTATTCTAACAAACTAACAAAACAATATAGGATTTTTTCTATAGAATAGTTCAACAAAAAGATAATCATGTAATATAACAAGAAAAATGATGGTCGCCACTTTGGATATGAATTACATAACTTACTGGGTATAAGGATTAGCAACCCGTAATTAATCAATCTTACTTTCCCTCTAGCGAACTCTAACATGGAATGGACTTCCAGCGACATGCTTGCCAAGATGCATAACGTTGATTTTGTAGGGTCCTTCCTTAGCTACTCGGTAGTTCACTGAGATAGTTCCATTTCCAAAATTCTGGGTTGTAATCTGTGATTTTCCTGGTCCTTCAATAGTGACATCCAAATGCAGACAAACATCCAGCTCGTCTGCAGGGTTCTCCACGAAAAGTTTGAAATTGTTTCCCCCTCCTGTAAACAAATTATAATGTGATTTTCCAGGTTTAAAACTATTTTATGATTAAAGCATATCCTTAACCCTTAAGTACGTACGAGCTGTTCCTTCTCGAAGTGCTCTGCCGGTTGCAAAAATCATTTTGAATCAAACTTCGGTCTCTTTATCAGAAATGACGCACACCTATCAGCAATCCTAAAAGTTAAGTGAAGTAGCTAGAAAACAAAGCCCAAGAGTCACGACAATCTTCACAGCTCACTAATCAAAACGTGAATGATATAAATAATGTGCCAAACGCTGGTTTAAAGCCTAAATTTTCTATCCCCTTGTCCATCAACACCCTCAATGATTCGGTATAAATAGATAGCATGGAGGATGAGAAAAGAGATTAAATCATCCTGACCGATTTCCAAAATAAGGAGAAGAAAATAAAAATTCAGTATTCATAATCATCTTTCATATGCACTTGTCCATATTCTATTCTCTCTGATTAGTCACACAAATTTGGCAGTTCTCTCTATAACCTCGACTTCAGGACTACCCTAGTACCGGTACCAAAGCAGAAGATCCATCTTATATTTCATATGATTTGAAATATTGTGTGCCCGCTTACATCATAAGTACATTAAAACGTTGTAGATCATTCCATGAGATTTAGCTATTTAACATCAATAAAGTCAAAGTCAAGTGATGCGAATGTAATAAATCATTTTTGAGCTTTGTTTTGGTCGTAAGTATTATTGAGAAAATTGGCACGCCCGCTTGTTCGGTTGGCAAGTTGAGCTTACATGTGTCGTGTCCATTTTCAAACTTGAATCTCACATCCACACCACAAAGGTAAAAGTATGATTTTTCTGGACCTCCATGTTGGTCAAAACAACGACAAGGTGTATTCTGAAGAAAGGTCGCGACGCAGTGCGCTCTGCGCATCTTCAATACAGTTTTTTATTGCTCAAATTATTGGATTGAAGGAGTCATTTTTTACGTTTGTAATGGTCTTTTATACGTGTCGAGACATAATAATAAGTGTACAGATACTGTAGGCGTGTAGCGTAGATATTGAAGTCTATTAAACTTTTTGATGGATCTTATAACTGCAGTGTCTGAAACCTTGCAGTTGCAAACTAGCGTAGGTATTCATATTATGCTGAACAAAATTTACACCAAATTTTTATGTTTACCAATAAAACAAAATTTCATTACTTAAATTATAAATGCTCCCCGTAATACACAGTCTTGTTTGTTGGGTTAAAATGGAAATCATCATCTGAAATTAAATAAACAAACAAAACGCTCGTAAATGCATTTTTGCGTCAAAAGGTAAGTTGTAAATTTTTATTTTCTACAAATAAAACAATTCTTTTATCTTTCAATCACAGCATGCGCAAAATAAAGTTGAATTTGTACTACAAACGGTTTGTAACAAACCAAACTCAAAAATACAAATTGTGGAAGGACATCCTATTCCACTAGGATTGCAGCGTAGTGGCAATCTGCCCATATCTATAAAAAATGCGCAAGTCACGCTGAAAAACTCAAATCATAATTTTCATTCGGCTATTACAATCACAAACATTATTTCATCAAATACAGATGAATCGTATAGAATAGAAACGTGAGTTGCGTGAATAAAACATTCTACGAAGAGTTATAGGGGAAGGAATTTGAAAAGAAATGGGAGGAACAAAGTAAAAGATAAAAAGCGATAGAAAGGACGCGTGGGAAGATAAGAACTGATAGTTAGTAAAACCTGGATGAATACATGGCTGGACCTGGAGTTTTTGAATAAATCGGGTGGTAGCACTGCATGCATAGCATACCTTAAGTTTGATTTGCATTCATTAAACCAGGCAAGGTGGCCATCTCCTTTGAAAGACTAAAGGTAATATGAAATTAAAATCAATGTAGTGATAAAGCAAGACTACAAAATAGAGTGTGGGAGTCTTCATTTTCCCTTTTGACATTGAAAGAATTTAAACGTTCCAATTACAAGCGCAATTTATGCCAGTACTTGTCAGTCATCAAACTATCGACCATCACAGTCACCTTCTTGATTTGCACAAGATCATCACTACCTCCGAACGTCCGTTTGTATAGCATCTTATGCATGTATCATATATATTTATAATAGGTATTTTATTTATATTATAATAAAAGTCTGGAGATATAAAAGTACACTTTAAAATTTCATAAGATTTTGTTTGTCCCAATCAAAGATTATTTTTCGAAGTCGGAAAGTAGGATTGACTTACTTTTAGAATCTGGATTAATAGATTTGCGTTTTAAAATAGATTACACAAAAAATAATTTATAATAAATTATGTTCGTCCGAAATTCCAGAATCCGAATCATGTGTTTAGTCATCGTCCCCGTACTAGTCTAGTGGTAATTGAAGTCCGGCAACTGACTGAAACCAAAAAAACGTAAATCTTGTATAGGTAGCTTGCTGGGATCCATCCATCTGTTAGATAACTTCCACTTTATTCTTTTAATGTAATACAAAGATACGCAAACGTTGGCTAAAATAAAATGTTATACATTCATCTTGAGGTATCAGATCAGTAGCAAATCACTTTATATGGTGGAATAAACCGATTTAACGATCATTTGAAATACGTAGCTGAGCCAAGTGGATGTCTGTCTGTCTGATTCTCTGACTCCATTCACCATACTACCCCAGGGGGATGAGAAATCAGGTTAAAAGTCATAGGATTATTTCTCATGACCCAATGAATCAATGTACCAAATTTGGTGCGATTCAAACCAAGTTTTATGGTCCGAGGGGTTACCTCCCCCTACTACCCCAGGGGGTAACAAATCCTGCGCAAAATCAATAGGGCTATTTCTCATGACCCAATAAATCACTGTACCAAATTTGGTGTGATTCTGACTAATTTCATGGTCAGGGGGGTTACCACCCCCTACTACCCCAGGGGGACGACCAATCTGGCTCAAAGTCAACAGGACTCCTTACTATGGCCCAAAGAATCAAGATACCAAATTTGGTGCGATTCTGACAAAGCATATGGTCAGGAGGGTTACCTCCCCCTATTACCCCAGGGGGATGACCGATCAGGTTCAAAATCAATAGGGTTCCTCCTGGTGACCTAATGAACCACTGTACCAAGTTTGGTGAGATTCCGACAAACCGTCTGGCCTGTATCGTGCTGACACACACACACACAGACACACAGACACACAGACAGACAGACAAATATGACAATCTCAATACTAGCTTCACTATGCTCAGCTACGTAATAACAAGCCAACACCCTTCAGTTCCAAACTCCCTACAAATGACATGTTATCATGTGCCGCAAAACTAATTTCTTATATAATGTGCAAAGAGCGGTACTACATCCGACGGCGAGAGGTAATGGGATTTGCAGGTCATTCAAGTTGACACTGCTGATTTGTTTCAGTAGGTACATATATATCATTTGCTATGATTAGTTATCATTTACGTTCATCATTATAGAACTGTAAAAGTATTACATTCGTCACACCTTCGTTTTGACAGAAAAATGGATAGTTCTCGTGTTAAAGGAAGCCTTAACGCTAAAACGGCTTAAATAAATCAGTTTAAAGTATAAGATTTTCATAGGTCCGTATAATAATATTTACATGTCCTACATAAATTTAACCTTTCATTAAAACATATACCTAAGGACTTTGCTATTGTTTTAAGTACGGAGGTGTGTACAAACTTCTAATTTCTAACCTTAATTCTAAAATGGAAAAACTTAAGATCTATTGTTTATAACATTCCCACCGATTTTTTAATTGTATATACTCTATGGATTATGCAAGAATCTTTTAGAGCTGAAGCTGATAACTGGCGTTTGAACGTTTGAACTGGCATCATGTATTACGAGGCAGTTCAAATTAGCAAAAAGTTAACCACTTTCTATAATACAAAAATTAGAATATTAGATTATGAAGACACTTTTATAGTAAGCGAGAACTGTTGCAAGTAAGCAAGCCAAAAACTAGGAACAAGTTTCGCATTTTTGTACTGACAACCTAGGTATTGGTTTATGTAAAAGTTTAGTAATTGACCTGCAAAACGGTTTGGCGGCAGAAGTTTTTACTTTGCATCTAATCCGCTTATGTAATCCACATTTTTAGAATTCTCATATATTATGTTGTATGTATGGACTTGTCATCGCCTAATGCTCGTGACTATTTATTGCAAACTCGTTCTGTGATTTGTCCACTTGCACAGAAGCAAACTGCATAGGTAATGTGATTTTTTGTATAGCAAGTAATTAAAAATAGGAATTTTTGTTGACCTCATACCTGTGTTACTGTGTAGATCATCTAATGTATATTTAAGCTCGAGCTCGTTATACAATGCAAAACACTAAAAAATATTATATTCTCCTTAAGACAAAATTTATGGCCAGGAATATAATGATATATAATAGAGAAAAGCGTCCCAGCCCATTAAAAATGTCCACAAGTCATGGTGCAAACTACGAATGCATCTATGGCCCCAACTCTTGTCAATGAGTGTTTAGCGAGTTGATATAGTCTATCATTAGTAGCATTCTATCATCTATTGTTCCGTGCTACAAATAACAATGCTAGCAAATGACTTTGTAATGCAAGGGGTTCTGCAACTGACCATTCAATGATACGCCATGTCATCAAGGCATCTTCCAAATTCCAGAGATTCGATTCATTACAATTATTATAATACTAATGCAACTCTCTTTCATGGATTCCCATTCTCATCTTCAGACTGAAAAAAAGCTTTCGCTATAAAAAGTCTTTATTACAATAAACCTGACAAACAGGATATAGGAAACTTGCGACCCCACATGTTTGTTCGTTTGATACCCCACATGCCATGTAGTTTTAAAATGCTTGAACTCTTGCACTTTTTTGGCTTTAACGGTCAAACGGTTATGCATTTTGAAAAATTGACATCAGAATAGTTAATTTGATCAAAAACTGACCTAAAATCATGTGCCGCATGCTATAGGCCATTTGGTAAAAATTTGAAATCGTCGTGACCTTTGACCTTAGAGTTGAACTTTTGGAATCATCTTCAGAATACCTTGAATTATGTTGCTTTTGAAGTATTTCCAAAAGAATTTTTCAAATATCTTGAAAAATGCGGCTTCTGGGGCCTTCAAATCATAAAAACTGCTATAACGGCCATATGATTCCAAATTTTAAAAAATGAACGTTGGATTCGTTAATTTGATTAAAAACTGATCTATAATCATGTGCCACATGCTATATGTCACTTGTAAAAGTTTTGAAATCGTCGTGACCTTTGACCTTAGAATTGACCTTTTGGAATCAACTTCAGATAAGTTTGAATTATGGTGCTTTTGAAGTGTTTCCAAAAAGAATTCTTCAAAAATCTTAAAAAATGCGGCTTCTGGAGCCGTTCAAATATAAAAACTGCCATAACGGCCACACGATTTCGAATATTGAAAATTTGACGTTGGATTCTTTAATTTGGTCAAAAATTGATCTATAATCATGTGCCACATGCTATAGGTCACTTGGGAAAATTTTGAAATCGTCGTGACCTTTTGACCTTAGAGTTGACCTTTTGGGCTCATCTTCGAACTCATCCGAGCGAGGATGCTTATGAACAATATGCAAAAAGAATTTTTCAAAAAAGTTGAAAAATGCGGCTTCTAGAGCATCTACAGACAGACAGACAGACAGACAGACGGACAGACAGACAGAAGGACAGGACAAAACTAATAACTTGCTTCTTAAGTCGCAAGTTAATAAAGGATTAGTTATGTAAATTACATAGGAAAACGCGTGTCTTATCTCAATACAAGCTTCTCAAAATGACCAGCAGCGTCTGCAACAAATCTGCACTGCCAAAAAGGAAGGAGACGCCCAAAAACTTGCCTTTAAACTATTTAACTGCAAAGGCATCTAAGTTCTTGTTCCATAAAATTATGAAGCTACCTGAAGACAGTACATACTATTATATGTGTGCAAAAGATCATGTTATATGGCTCGTGTGAGACTGCTGGAAGACAAAGGCAATGCATTATGAGCAGAGCATTTTGCTTTGCAAAAGCTCGTACAATTGAAAAATAACTTGAGTCAAACAATGAACTGGCGTACATTAATCAACTATTTTGATTGGACTTGTTTTCAGAAAGTTGTCGCAGTAGTTGAATGGCAGCAAGACAACCTAACTTTTGAAGTGCACTTGAAAACTTCAAGTTCAACAAAAAAAAGTTTAAAGGTATCAAGGGACAAATAACAAAAATGAACCTTTCATTTGTTTATTAACTTGCGACCTTGAAGCAAGTTATTAGTTTTGTCTGGTCCTTCTGTCTGTCTGTCTGTCCGTCTGTCTGTCTGTAGATGCTCTACAAGCCGCATTTTTCAACTTTTTTGAAAAATTCTTTTTGCATATTGTTTATAAGCATCCTCGCTCGGATGAGTTCGAAGATGGGCATCAAAGGTCAACTCTAAGGTCAAAAGGTCACGACGATTTCAAAATTTTCTCAAGTGACCTATAGCATGTGGCACATGATTATAGATCAGTTTTTGACAAAATTACCGAAACCACTGTCCATTTTTCAAAATTCGAAATTGTATGACCGTTATAGCAGTTTTTATATTTGAAAGGCTCCAGAAGCAGCATTTTTTCAGATTTTTGAAAAATTCTTTTTGTAAACACTTCCAAGCATCGTAATTCAAACTTATCTGAAAATGAGTCTAAAAAGTCACCTTTAAGGTCAAAGGTCACGACGATTTCAAAACTTTTACAAGTGACATATAGCATGTGGCACATGATTATAGATCATCTTTTAATCAAATTAACGAATCCAACGTTCATTTTTTAAAATTTGGAATCATATGGCCGTTATAGCAGTTTTTATGATTTGAAGGATCCAGAAGCCGCATTTTTCAAGATATTTGAAAAATTCTTTTGGAAACACTTCGAAAGCAACATAATTCAATGAATTCTGAAGATGATTTCAAAAGGTCAACTCTAAGGTCAAAGGTCACGACGATTTCAAATTTTTACCAAATGGCCTATAGCATGCGGCACATGATTTTAGGTCAGTTTTTGATCAAATTAACGATTCTGATGTCAATTTTTCAAAATGTTTAACCGTTTGACCATTAAAGCCAAAAAAGTGCAAGATTTCAAGCATTTTAAAGATAAATGGCATGAGGGGTATCACACGAACAAACATGTGGGGTCGCAAGTTTCCTATATCCTGTTTGTCAGGTTTATATTACAATTACAAAACGGTACACCCACTATAATTGACATCTTATGACACATTATTATTACTAGAACAAATATTTACATTATTTTTTACACAAATTATGCCAAGTGATTGTCTATTTGAATTGTATCACAGTATAAAGCAAATTTCTCCAAGGTACGTTAGCATTATTTCAGTCAACTTTGGGTTATTTGCACTCGGTTTGGAAATAATCAGCAAATCTGGGTATCACCTCAGCTTCCAGACTTGAGGAAGAAGTTTAACATTATAGCGTCTTTATCATAGCTATTACACTAGAATTCTTCCAATGAGGATTGCAAAATGGTTGAGGAATGAAGGAAACTGAAATTTGTTGGATCTTCTTTGCAATACGTATGATCAAATCAAAATTAATGATTGTCATTAGGTCTTCGTAGGTAGATGTTTCATTATAGGAACAGGATCAAATTAAGAAATGAAAATGAATGTACAGGGAAGACACTACTTACCACCGAGATAATGCGATATGCAATGACATATCTAAGAAAAGAGAAGCATTAAAAAACAAGGGAGGCAAGGGTGCTTTATGGACAATGAAAACTTCCTTTATGAATCTTGATTATTTAAAAAAGACGTTACTTATAGAGCCAAACCAAAAAATATAGGATAAAAAACATCAATCTGTGTTATATCACCGATGTCGCACCACCTTCTAGTTTCCACATCGTATTTATTGATGAGAATACATTTGTTAATACTGAACCCGTTTACATCAACGATTCGAATTCAGATATACAGTAACAACCCTACATGCATGTAAGAATTTAAATTATATGTAAAGTTCGTTTCAAACCCGCCAGGGTAGCCATTAACTAACCAAAATGAACAGTTTTAGTCGATTGTTACTGGTAAGGTTGGGCATAACAAGTAGCATTTCTCTCTGTCTACTTTACTTTACCGTCTTTTTGTCAAGGTAAACCTGTTGTCTCAGAGCAATGTGATAAAATGCGTCTACTAATGTGTTCCAATATATGAAATGAGCCTACACATTTGTTGCATTATTATTAGTATTATTACATTGTATGCGGTGTGGTTCTTTGCTTCTGATTGTCAATTGCAAAGTTTTGTAGAAGTGCAAAATGCACAACTTTTCTGCACCTTATGTAGAGCGTTTAAGGGCGCGGATGGAATTTACCATTGTATTGCTGAAATGTTGTAGGCATCCTTTGCCATTTAATATGATGGCCAAATTGTGATAAGTGTAGTGCCATCGCCTTATCATGTATTATGCTAATTGTAATTGGTATTGTGGTATTGGTTGGGACAAGCAAAATACTCATGGTCTCTAAATATCTATCATTGGTACACATTACAACTTCCCCAAAGTCGTTGATCGACATAACCAAACCAAACTGAATCAAACAAAGTCTCCAAATTCTACGTTACAAGCAATGCATTACTAGCTATACAGTATAATATGGCATTAACTATTTAACACAATGAAGATGGAACCATACAAATTTCACAATAATCCAGCCGGAATATCACTTTGATTTACAAACTAAAGTATACAGTTATTCCTACAAACGTACAAAGTACTACTGACACTGACTATTACCGCCATTATCATTATCATTTAGTGACATAATAGCCAATAGCTACACGGATTTGTCAAGCTGCATTCTTACCCAAGAAACACCTATAAAAAAATTTATGCCATTACTGGTCAAAGAATACTCCAGGTTGGTTTTGGGCGTTGTTTTAAAAGGGATTACATATTGCTGTCGATTATAGAGAATTTATTCTTGATTGGATTTAGTGAACATGCATGTAAGTTCTGGGCTGATTTTTTTATACTGGCATGGGTAATAGGCAACATTTCTTATTCATTGGAAATACCTGCCCATAATTGACCATGCATATCATGCATGATTACTGTATTGTCTAAGTAGCTATACAGTTTTTTAATAAAGTATTATTACGTATTATTATCCAAAAGCAGTAAATTCGATAATTTATTAACTGATCCAGTAAATTCTATGTAAATGTCACAATGAAATAGGAAACAAAGTTCAAATCCTTATACGCAATCAACAATGCTGCTTAAATGACCGCGACTGTCATGTGTCCTCTTGTCCATCATACTTAAAAATAGCCTCGGGTATCAAGTCTTTTATTTTAGCAACATAATGACTTGATACTCAGCACCAAATTTCAATCAAATCTGTACAGCACCGGCAAATAGTACAAGTAGGTATACAATTTCAGGTAGCTTCATTGTAGAAAAAACAGTTTACAAATAACATTTTCAAAGCATTTGTGACATTGTGACAATAGTACAGGCTACGTTAAAGTAAATTAGTATTACATTGAAGAAAACGTTTAAGTCGTTTCTTTTCTTTTAATAACATTTATGTCCGACTCTTGTTTATTGATATTTTGATACCAATCAATCCAGTCTGAAAATGATTGTATGTGACATTTAATTGTGGCCTGCAACATAACATCAGAAAATCTATTTAGAAGATATAGTCAATAACGCAGTGCATGCACCAACGAACTCAATTATTAGTAGAATAAATCTCACAGAGTTTTTATACGATGAGTTGACAGGCTTACATTTTATATGTCGATTAACATACATAGTAGGCAACATGGAAAGTTGTTCCTTGTATTGCACCAATTCTCAAGTCCCAGAGAAGTTAGAAGTTTAGATAAGAAAACTAGGCTATACAAATGTCGAGAAACAATGATAACACAGTTATAGTCTTACAATCAACAATTAAAATGCTAATTGCATACAATATTAGTAGAACTATTGTTTTTTAGCTACACCATTGACAGAGGAAGTCAGTGGGACAGGATCAGAGAAATACCTAAATAATTAGCTTATGTTATGTATGTAATAATATTCCTGTCACAGGAAGGAAAGGGAGAGAGGAAAGGAAGTTTTTTACACACTTTGACTACTTTGTTGTCACCTCCTGTTTTCATTTTTCATATCAATAAAAAATAATATATCTGCATATAAAAATCTGCTGTATATGTACACAGGAGTTTTAATGTGTATAGTACTGTTAGATAGCAAATATCTTTAGTTTTTTATGTGAATAACAATAAAATAATTTAGGTGAGAAAATGAAATCGAATATAATATAATTGTTTGATAAATGAATGAATAGTCATTAGCACGCAAATTTTAAAATAATGAATTTCTCTCAAGTTTGAGGTGTAATCGTAATAATGTTCAGAAAATATAGTGCAATAAACTTTCTGATCACTTGAAACATTTTTAAGAGTGAAATGTATATAACACTACTGTTCAGTTTCAGTAAGCACCTAATTGTATAGTACAATTTTAGAACATTTTCGGGTGATCAAATATCTATTCAAGCATTTAAAACAAAATAAGCTAAGTGCTTGTCTTACTTAACATGTTGTTGATTACGAACACAATCAACTAAAATTTAATGAATGAAGTGTAATTACATGCACACATAAAATGTACGTATTATCTATTTATGTAAAAAGCAACAAAATTGCTTGCAAGCTGCACACAACGCTTTGGGATATTCATTAAAAATAAACCATTGGCAAATGGAGTAAGTAGGAATCGACTTCGGGACCTTCGGGGTCTTGGGGGCCTACGGCCCCGTGGATATTAGGGGCCTTCGGCTCGCGGATCAATGGATTTTAACTAATGGACATCAAATTTGTAATCCTGGTCAAAAATGGACCTAAAATCATGTGTCACACAGCATAGGTCCACTAATTTGGAAAATTTAACAATTAAGGGCCCAAATCAGGGCCTAAATAGTTAAATTTTAACTAATGGACATCAAATTTGTAATCCTGGTCAAAAATGGACCTAAAATCATATGTCACACAGCATAGGTCCACTAATTTGGAAAATTTAACAATTAAGGGCCCAAATCAGGGTCTAAATAGTTAAATTTTAACTATTGGACATCAAATTTGTAATCCTGGTCAAAAATGGACCTAAAATCATGTGTCACACATGATATATCCATTAATTTGGAAAATTTAACAATTAAGGGCCCAAATCAGGGTCTAAATAGTTAAATTTTAACTAATGGACTGTGGATTCGTAATCCTGGTAAAAAATGGACCTAAAATCATGTGCCGCATGATATAGGTCCTATTTAAAAATGTTTGACCGTTGGTGACCTCTGACCTTTGGAGTTGACCTATTGACCTGAAATTCAATAGTGTTCTGTCGGAGATCTACCAGAGTCTGTATACCAAATTTGGTAATAATCGGATTAACCATTTCGGAGAAAAACGTGTTTACACGGACGGCCGGACGGCCGGACGGCCGGAACAGGAAATTAGGAGGAATCTGTCGATTCCTAATAATTAACAATTCGGAGTAATGACAGCAGTAGCCGAGCGTTCAAAGCATAGTTAAGTTTTATAGGAAGTGGCAAAACTAACAACGTCATTCCAAGAATATATAACAGACAGACCAACATCACATTAGTTTCAAATTTGCTAATTTAAATAATTATGGTTTACATGCAGATTGTCCTTAAGCGTTTATTCATTATCCATAAATCGCCTGTAATTTTGTCTATCATCATGTGCATTTTTGTTGGCTGTTGGCCTCATTTCAAATCCATCCATTTTACGTGATTTCTTTTCATTTCCACTTGAGTGTAAAAAGTAAAGCCTAGTGAAGATGGTAAATGATTCAGAACAGTTTTCGTTTTAAAATTTTCATTTCATCGCACATTTTTAGAAATCACACTATATTTGAACATTTTAAAAATCCTTTGTACGTACAATGAAGACTGCAGACTCATCCTGTAAATTACAACAAATATTGCAATCTTTGAAAATCATGTTGCATTTTATCATCGTCATCCGACAAGTTTCTTTTAAAAATTTCGCGGAATAAAAATGCCAAAGAACCACATTACCATTCAATTACGAGGTTATTCTTCTATCCCTTTAAATTCTGCTTTGCCTCGACTTTATGTTTATATACACGTAGGTATGTATATTTGCTAAATTCATAAAAATTATTTATACCATTCACCATTATCCTATCAAATACCGATCCCGTAATCATCACACTGTCATTTTCATTCTCATAATCTTAAGCACGTATTCTGAAGCGTATAAAATGTCATCATTTTCATACTTTACCACCATTCACAATAGTTAGATAACTAAAACAGTTAAATCCAAATTTAACAAATTGAATAATAATGTACGATTGCGATATGAGGTTCACAAAATGTGAACTATTTGATACAAAAGCCCAATTGCGGTCGCATTCACAAAAAAATCACTTTCGCCATATCGCCATTTCAAAATCCTAATTTTGTTTGACTTTCTGAAAGAGAAAATTAAAAAGACTAGTCATTTGCGAGTTAGTTACATATTCGTAAATTTTCATCTCAAACTTTCATAAAGGCACGACCACACAGGCAATGAAACTATGGTTTCTGAAACTAAATTTTTTGAAACTCATAAGTTTCATGTTCACACGGGGAGGAATTTAGTTTCAGAAACCTGATTTGAAGTTTCATGAAACTTATGGTTTCTGAAACACAGTTTCGCATGTGTTCACACAGATGCTAAACCAAGTTTCGTTTCATGCATTTTGGTTGCGCAACCAACCATTTTGGTTTCTTCTAAAAAAGAAGAAACTGTTTCAAGACAAATGAAACTACCTGCATCTACCCGGTTTTAAAAAACAAATTTGAGGTTTTTGGATATTATTATTTAATTTATTAATATTTATAAGTAAATATAATTGATTCGCGAACATTTTGTATGATAATTGTCGTTTTTTGTTGAATTTTGAGCGTTTTGACATTTGAAAAAAATATTATTTTTTTGTATTTTCTTAATTTTCCGTAAAAACTTTCATGTCTGACAGCAACATTTTCTAGAGTTATATCAGGTATTTTAATCAGGATGCTTGAAGCAGGTCAAAAAGTATTTGCAGGAGTTTCAAGTTTCCCCAAGTTTCATGAAATTTTTTAAGCAAGTTTCGAATCCAGTGTGAATGACTACATGAAACTATTTCAAGTAGTTTCAAGTTCACGAGTTTTCGAAACTTAAAGTTTACGAAACCATAGTTTCATTGCCTGTGTGGTTGTGCCTTAAGATGAGCAAGTTACCGAAGCAAAAACTTGCAAACGATTATTGTCCATGTACACTGACATAATCTTCAATATCAATCCCAGCAACTACTTCTTAATATGCAAATTCATCACAAAATCAAGGCAAATGAATGCTGAGACAGTACCGTGGATACCGAACCAGGTATGGCCGAGAGAAGCTCGATAACTTAAAAAAGTTATGGGGGTACGTTGGTCTTTGGGTTGATGTAGCAATCCCTGCAGTACGTATTTTTAATTTCTCTGCAGCGCAACATTTTTTGCTAAGAAATAATATTCAATGTATACTCCTTACTCCACCAATATAAATATACGTTTATAAAATACCAAATATGTAATTAAATGTTAACTTTATATATAAGCAGCGATATTATGACTACTTAATTATGCACATGTTGAAGTATTAAACATCCAATGTAATCGATTAAAAGCATTCCTATTAACTACTAAAGCTACTACTGACGCTACGAAAATGTGCGTACCAAATACAGTTTTTGAAATATTTGAAGTTGAATTATATTCAATGCAAGTATATACATTTTCGTAGCGTCAGTAGTAGCTTTAGTAGTTAATAGGAATGCTTTTAATCGATTACATTGGATGTTTAATACTTCAACATGTGCATAATTAAGTAGTCATAATATCGCTGCTTATATATAAAGTTAACATTTAATTACATATTTGGTATTTTATAAACGTATATTTATATTGGTGGAGTAAGGAGTATACATTGAATATTATTTCTTAGCAAAAAATGTTGCGCTGCAGAGAAATTAAAAATACGTACTGCAGGGATTGCTACATCAACCCAAAGACCAACGTACCCCCATAACTTTTTTAAGTTATCGAGCTTCTCTCGGCCATACCTGGTTCGGTATCCACGGTACTGTCTCAGCATTCATTTGCCTTGCACAAAATTATTAAAATCATATTAAAATTCTGTCTGTTACAATAATTTAAGTATAAGTCCGTTACTACTTCCTTGCCGAAATATATCCGTACACGACTCCTTATGCATGAATAACTAAAAGCCAAAGCTTAAAGATGCAAATCTATGAGTATAATATCTATCCAGATATCTGATGATCAGCCATGATAAGACATGCTAACTTTGTTTAGGTATTCCTATTTATCTATACGCACATATACTTCCAATTGTTTTGCGGATGTTATCATCGTCATTTGTCTGTTCAATTGGCATCCACACCATCCACCACCACCAAAACCACTTTGTTGACATGCTGAGTGTATGTAAATCACATTGTTAAAGTACCTGCAAACCGCTTGCTCTGTACGAAATGAAAAGGAAGTGGATGCTCGGCTATTACCAACTATTCATAACAAACAATTTAAAACCAAAACTAAACTTATCCACATGTAGAGCAGTATTGTGTTCGACAAGATAACTCTCAATTTTAAAAGACTTATTTGTAATAAAGGGAAGAACTTTTTACACGGATAGAGGAAAGCTCTTGTTTTTCTTGCACAAAAATACTAAAAAACGCACCTTCTTACACTAACAATTCAGCGCCAATGCAATACTCACTAAAGAAATAATCGCCACGTTAATAAAGTACCTTCTGACTTCAACTGTGAAACTGATACATGACTTGATAGCGTGTGTGTACCGCTCATTCATTAAAAGGTACCAACTTGTAAGATTTTTTATTCGAGTTCACTTTCAACGTAATGCATACTACTTAATGTCAGCATACACATTAGATACAACATTGGCAATCTGGCAAAGCATTCGTTTAACTCATGGTGTATTACAGTATCACAAAACGGTTGACTATTTTTACCTTCTTGTCTGACTTTGTTCACTTCTTAGCGAAAGGTTTTCAGTACTTTTTTAGTTTGTACCTGGCTTCCCATTTGAGTGTATGCAGATACTTATCAGACAAAAGTCAACAACTGGTTGGTGCATCGTCAAGCTTTTTATATGTGCCATTGTTGCACATGCAGTTTTCGTGCATTTTTAAAGCAACTTAAACCCTTATTTTGGCAGAAATCTGTTCTTCAATTTTCAAGCACTCTTGAAAGTTTTTTGACAAGTAACAATAGCATATAAACTTCAATTCTATCAATTGATAAAACCTTTTGCAAATTATTGATTTGTGTGGAAAATTGCAACTGCAAGTGTCATTAATAATAATGTGTACTATTTTTTCATTAGTAGTAATTGATGTGTTTGATAAAAGATCTACAGTTTTTAACGATGTGCTTTGTTGCTAAAATGTGTTTTTTTACAGATCAGTAATAGTGCAAAGGTGATCGACGAAAGGAAGAAGCAGCTTTTAATATTTGACACTGTTGTCAGCTAACAATCCATTTTACGTCCATTTCAGTAAATAAAACACCATTGTGTCAACTTAGAAGTACTCTTGAAAAATGACTAGTGACTAGTTACTTCAAGTAAAAAGTAAAGGGAAATTGTTGAATTGACCCTGATATTCTTTATGCAGCATCTTCACTCATTTTAAAGTGTTAACGACCATTACTAGACAAATCATTCACACAATTCCAACTTTACATAAGTTGGTCATTTTAATCCAATATTGCAATTGGATCTAGAAATAATAGTTACATATAAATGGAAAATGGAACTTTTAGTGTAGCAGCAAATATTTCCTCATGAATTGGCCAACAACCTGGAAAAATTAGATTTTAAGTTACAAGTTTCAAATTCCAAATTTTCATTTCACTCTTTGTGAAATTTTGTATTCCACCATGGCGTTGTCAACAAAAACAAGCAACATACCATTACATTTAGGAATCTCAATCGTCCAAAAGGGAACGTTACTAATTATAACGGTGGCATTGATTCTAAATAGTGTCTGTGCTGCTGAACCAACGAAAACAATTGCTCCATCGTCTACGGCTTGGATGGATGATCCTTTGTTTAAAAATTTGAGTGATTCATTTTCAAAGAGGGAGCTGGAGGATGCCATGATCTCTTTGAATCGTACGAAACGACAATCTTTGAATTTGCAACAATTGGCATTACTTGCTGGATTAAACAATGGAGCTGGAGGTGCCGCTGTGGCTGCTACTGGACAGAATACAAGCAACAATGGAGCTGTTAAACAAAGCACTGAGAGTAAGTCCGAAATTATTACATGAGTTTGTACTATGAATTCATTTTTAAACATTTGTTTAAATGTTGCGTTTAGTAGCTTAGGGTCAGCACCAGTTGCACTTGAAAATCAAAGCTCTACTGCCATTGCATTCTTTATTTACGCAGAGTGTATTTAGTACACGTGAATATCGGAAAACTAGTCGATAAAATCAATGTCTTAAGTAACATGGATGATCAATGATGGAACATCGTCATAAAAGGTCATTTTTAGCACATGGGAAAATGATTGTTAGTGCAATTAGGAATATTTTTAATCGTATATTATTTTGAAATATTATAATAGGTATGTAAACACTTGTTTTATAATGAAAAAGATCATCATACTTTGTAAAATCGTGGTCGTGTGTGATTTCTTAGTAAGGTTCAAGTTTATTGAATTTCAAGGATGGCGAGTGGGAATAATCTATGAGAATTGAAGAAAGATATCGGAAATACGTCGGTTACATAACTTTTTGTTTGTAACGGATATTCAATAATTCCAACAACAATTTCCGTGCGTAAAGGCACGCGCACAGCATTAAATTGATTATCTTCAGTTGCATGATCAAATTTGCTTGTAGCATAAAAAAGATGTCAACGGTAGATCAGTAGAATAGATAACATCTTTATTAATCAGATGAACTATACCATTTTCTAAAACATCACATCTACCATTTTATTGACATCACCGGGATTCGATACTACAACCCTTACCTTCTCAGGTCGGAGTCGTATCTCCCAGAACCAGAACGAATGCTCCGACACTAATGCTAAATTTACATCTAGTTTATGTACATAAATCAATAACAACGAAAAATTTCTTAGTTTGCTTGACTTTAAGTTCTTTCAAATCACATCAGCAGACAGACAATATTTAACTGAAAGAATCACTGTTGTTCAAAAACGAGCATATTTCATTTAAAAGTTTCGTCCTTGTTTTAGTTTCCAAATGTTACTCATCAATAGTATCTACTTACTTTACATTTTTAGCAACACTGAAACGAAATTGTAACCATTTGGTCATTGATACTTAAATCTGTCTAACTAGCATTATCAGTAATCATTTTTGTGTCAGTAGTCAGCATGTGTCATGATGCAGTAGTTCATGATCAATTAATAAACAAAATCAATTCAGAAAGAGCTATCAATGATCTAGATCTAGATGATCTGCAAGTTCGTCCTTAAACTCCACAACTATATTCCGTCACGCTAAACACGTACTCATACTCACACCTCATTTGCGTTGTCTTTATGTGCATTTCAGGTTGTCTTATTTTTCTGGTTTAACCACATGCATTTAAGTTTGTTCATTGTATTTCTTAAAATATATATACCAAGTTAAACTGACTGTTAAACCTTAAAATTATGAGCAAATAAAAATAAATGTTGGATAAAATGATATAATATATGCAGTCATCATGATAATATAAAAAACTGCAACTGGGTGGTAGGACAAGGCACCTGCTGTACTTTGTTGCACCAAACTAAACCACATCTCTGTAGTCAGTAGTTATGATTTTCATCCATAGTGAGCACAGTTTTTACTACTCTGCATTTTTAATGTAAAGGGAGATAATGCACTTTGTTCGAGGGAGTGCGTAATAAACTGAAATTCAATGAATTGAACTCATAGATTAAAATAGTAAAATGTATACTAAATATAAATGTATATTACATTAATCTTTCTTGGTATTTAACTGAGCATAGCTTAATTAGTGATGGCTTGTTCTATTTTGTACTTTTATAGATAAAATCGTTCTATGTGAATTTATAAATAATTATTATGTTTCTGTTGTTGACGTCAGTCAGCACCCACAGGTCCACAGCCAGCTAAAACGACAAAAGCAAATCAATGAATTTTGTGCATGGATGCGTGCTTCACAAAGATTTTTTATTTGTTATGTTCTGTATTCTGACTGTTTGGTGACCCTTGTGCCTTGCATATTGTGTTCAAAGAAATGATTTTCGTGCTTAGCCAATAAGTAAGTTCATGCCTTTGTGTACTTGACAGTTTCTAACCTTCGCATTAAATTGATTTGCATATAAGTCGACACAGGCAAGTAAAGACTGATGATTAGACCAGGTTATTTTATGGGTAGGTATACAATCATCGCTACCTGGGTGCCTTCTTAATCATTGTTGATGTTGTTGCCAGCAGGGAAGTGTTTATTCCTGCTTCACGCATATTTATAAACAAAAACATAAATAACAGACATTTACATCGGCAGGTTTACGATTCATCAAGGCGTGCGTGTCATCGTAAAAGTAAAACTAGGGATATATATGATAAAGGTTAACAGTTAGTCAAAGCTTTATTAAGTCAAAAATGAGTTTTATGAAATAAAGGAAGACATTTTTATGCAATTTCCATTTGATTTCATGATTATAGTTTTTTAAATGTACAGAAAAATATGTAATTATAATAAAGGCATACCAAAACATTGTATAAAATTTAATTATAAAATTAACAACGAATTTTTAACACATTTATGCGTAAACTTTTGTTGCTGGAATAGAATTGGAACTGCGACTTTGCAAGTTTATCATGGATGTGTCACAAAATGGCTGACCTTTTCCGTTTAACAGGAGGTCATGTCAAACAAAATTCACTATGAATTGATGACTCGGAAGTGCTAATGTTTTAAGATACATCTTGGTGTTTTAAAGCAAATGCGACACGCAAGTATGATACTATCAGAGGTACACGTGTCTTAAGTTTTCATTAGTACGTAGACAAATTATCAAAAACCGGACTATCATTGAAGAACGTCTACAATTATATTGTTGAATTGCATAATCTGTAATTGTAGGTGTACTGTCAAATAGTTTTCCATTGTTTCAGACACTTCTAACAAGGCAATATAAAATATAAAAGGTATTATACACATTTTGTTGAGCATTATTTCACGAAAACCAAAACCTGAAATTCTCATAATACACACAAACCTCCTATTACTTTTTGTAGAGAATACTTAGTCTTGATGCTTTTCATATCTATTAACCATTGACATTTTTTGCAAAAGAAAATACGCATGAGAAAATTTAGTCCCACCAAATCCGTTACACTTTCTGTTCTGTGAATCGTTGCATCATAAAATTACAATTTATATAGCGTTTTTTTGTCATGCTGCTGCTAAAATTACTGCAAGGCTAAGAGTATGTTTTTCCGTTAAAATAACTAATAGCTAGAAAGGGAATCAATATAGCTACATATCAGATCCATTCAAGCAAAACACTTTATTGTGTATTATGCAAAATTTGTTTTATTTGTATGAAGCTACCACAACAATTTCAAATTTAACTTTTTCATCCTTTAAGCTTGCATGCAAAAAATTGATTTAGACAGCTCAAAAGTTTTATACAGACCATATTTTCCCTGCAATAGACTTTGTATCCCTGCAATCATTTAAAGGGATGTCTGGGGACAACGCAGCAGGGAAGACGTCTATTTTCGAGCCAATATAAATTGAAAATATGTCAACTGCTACTCATTCCGTGAAATACAATTTCAAAGTTTGAAAATTGTTTTGAGCCATCCGTAGTCCAAGTTGTGAAATCAGTTGTGGTATCAGTAAAGTCAGAGTCACAGAAAATATTGGATTGGCACTACATTTTTGGTAGGAATTAAGCGTGTTGAAAATTCATGAGTCATCATGAACTATTTGGGCAGGTGGTTGACTAGAGATGCAAATAACAAAAATATCAACAAGCAAAGCGACTGATGAAACAAAGTTAAAATCCATAATCCATTGACAATAGCCATGCGCTTGATTCGCCTTAAAGTGTTAATGTTTAGTTATCGACAACCCCTTCTTAAGTTTTTGATGTCGACATGAGGTCAGTCAAGTGGAAAATTGGAGAGGATAATTACTCGAGAGACTTTTGAAGGAATTATTCTCAGCACACTAGAGAATATAAAGCTTGCAAAAATAATGTTATTTTTTATTCTTCAAGTCCATCCTTACTTAGTTTGTTGGTCAACAGCATCAAATAGCATTGAACTCCAATAAATAGATATTTCAATTCACACTCATGTATTAAATCTCTCAGCTTGAGTTTGAATTAAATTACGATTTACGATGTGTCAAATCTCCTCTAATAATAGGATCGACACAATTCGATAATTTCATTAATGCTTTGGAAATCTTATTAAATGACTCATTACTCAAGATTGACCAATCATCCGGACAGTGGTCGTGGCTCTGATCATTTAATTATGTCATCACTAGCGCCTAATAAAGATATTACCACAATGACTGAATTCACGGGACAGTAAACAAGAAAACTAATGATCGATGATTCAATGGAATTAAAGACACTCCTACGCATTCATTTACTTGAAACACTAATATGAAAATACGCAAATGTTTCTTTGTTTTGTGAAAAATAGGAACAATTTGGAAAGTGTACTTGTTCATGTACTTTTCTTACAAGAAATATGAATAAATGTTGAATTAAGTGTGCACTTTGTGCATTGCTTTGCTATGCATTCTTCAAAAGAAATTATGAAGTATTCGAAGTGTTATCTATCGTATTTGATCAACACACCTGCTGACCCTACCTTGACTCTAAAATATTAATCGATTTGAGGATCATCAAATATTTTACACTTGCACGCTAATTTAAAAATGAAGCTGTGAATAGTCTTATATGTGAACTAAAATAAGCAAAGGTTGAAATTTTTTGAATCATACATAGCTTAAAATCGTGACACTAGAAAGGTTAACATAAAAACGTTAACTCAAGTTTTTCTAAAGAAGTTTGACCCAGGTGGGATTTTGTGGTGATATCCGCAAATCATTAAAACCCAAGGGATTCTGATCACTTGAGATAGAAGTAAAGTGTATGAAAAGAAATGTGTAACTATTAACTTGCTATTTGCTTAAAAATTTTTCAGTCTTTATAAAAATAAAGTAGAGTTTCGTTCTGCATGACACCATAAATGAACTGTGGAACACTTGGCGCCCCTTTTGTTATACATGATATCCTAAGCCGCAGCGGTTCTCCTAATTTTCCTTAATATACTCGCGGAAGGATTTTCATAACTTCGGTTAACGTTATATAAGCAATAATTCAAATGATGGTACGTATTATTCAAAATATGGGACGAAACAATCTCCAAAAATAAGCTCATATTACTGCAATGTTAGTTATCACCAGTTCATTTTTAAGCTGCAAGTTTTTGTTTGTTGTTGCATCTAATCTTTTTCATTGTTGCTGCTGTTTATTGTTATTCTCTAGCTTCTGTTGTTTGTTGCCTTTTGCTGCGTTACGTCATATCTAGTTAACACCAACGTATCATAAATTTGATAACTAAAAAAGTATACATCTACCTATCAGCGTATATTATATTTTAAGCAATACTTTTGTCTTTTTGTTTGTTGCAACCGCTGCCTTGTGCTATTATTATTATGTAGACAGTTTAATCCTTTCGTAATGTTCATGAACACCGTAATGAATAGTAAAGAATGAAATACCGGAAATCGATGCTGTCAGCGAGAAGATTTGTACCAAATGTCTATTGTTTGTATTGCACTGTAGCAAGTTACTGGTAATCCAAAGTATAAACACACTTGATAATGTTATATAACACATTTTGCCACTTGCGGTCGATTGAAATTAAATCTGATTGTACATAAAAATAGCATTGAATAGTAAGCATAAGATGTAAATTTACGGAAACGTCCGGTCTACTGCCTTTTGCATCAATAGTCATAAAATTGTTCATAAAGAAATATAATATGTTTGATAAAAAGCGAAATAACATACCTTCAAACTTGCAGTGTAATATTAAAAATGATGTAAGAAGTCCTCTAACCATGCGTTCATACTATTAGAGATTTTTTGTGTAAAAGCATACATTTAAACATATAAATGCATAACAGTTATAGAATATTTCTGGATAAATGGACATGGAATATAAAAACAAAAAACGGAAATGCGTTGTATCTTTTACTTGCCTTGAAAGTTGAAACAAAACAAGACCTACAACGCTAAGAACTAATTAATACTGTCATCGAATGTTAGTTTTATTTTCATGTGACAGGTATATAAAATGTATGTATTATGTGCCAATGCTTTTGGACATTTTGGCCTTCCATTGAATAAAACATGAATGATAGGAGATAAGGTTTAATAATATGTAAAATCCATGTTCAGAACTTTGCAATAATGCAACTAACGCATTTTTACTACTTTTATTTAGCTATTGAAAAACAAAATCACATCACACCATGAATGGAGTTCGACAAACATCTTTACCCAAGTTTGTTTTTCTGAATAAATAAATCGTACAGGAAGGATCTTATTACGATGGCATAACATAATCAATGTGTAATTAATTTTTAGTTACGGGGTTATTCTACTCTATTTGTAGCGAAAATGTATTTAATTACTAGGATTATAAAATCAGGTTAAAGTATTATTATGAGACAGGAAACTAAAATTTCATGAGCTGCGTGAGTGATTATCATCGTCTTTTGTAAGGAACTGCTCTTCATTACAAGCTTTCAAACGTAGCACTTCGATTATTCTCGTGCACCTGACATGTGTCATGTGGCAGGTATAATTAAAGTTGAATTAAGTTTTGTACACGACATGACATTAAAGAAAGATTTGAACTCAAATAAATACCAACAACATAATATAACGTTGGTTGTAAGCATAGAGCATGGTTGTAAGTTGGCCAAGTTCTATTTTATGAAATATGCATCAAAATATTGAACGGGAAATCGTTTTAGGTGACAATGATCCAATAGCAATGTTGAAAACCGCTCCTCTGGGTAAACTACATTTATAAATGCACAAAGTTTGACGCTAATTGGTTTAGGGAAAAGGCCAGGCTAGAAACGTATTGTGTTGTTGAGAGGAACTTGATTGACTTGAACATGATCAATGAAGATGACTACTAAATTAAAATGCTTGGTGGTGATGAAGATGAAACTTCAAGTGCATTTAGTGATGTAATGATGCTCCAGATGAAAGTTGTCTTAATTATATCTGATAAGATAAAAGCCGAAGCAAATACAAAAACGACAGCAGCAACACACGCGTATAGAATCTTCTTGTTTATATTAACATAATATAGCGTTTGTTGTAGGTGTAATAATATAATATATATAACACTTCATTACTAGTAGACAATTTATATAAATGCTTCAGGTGGTTTGGTGGGTTAGTAAAAATACAGATCAGTACACGATTGAAGATGCAAGAAAATGAAAGTAGGCACACTTTTTGTGGCTAAGTGTGTGCACCAAATGTAAATTAGTTTATAAAATGGTCATATTAAAGCCAACCAGGGGCAGACATAGTCGTCAACAGTTGCACATTTGAGGGAGGGAGGATGCACACATTATTGCAAAGCTGTTATATCGATGTATTTTCTGTATAAAGAGTGTTTATAAAAGACCTTGACCTAAAGCGGAAAACAGAAGGCGATTTTATAATTCTGTGCATAATCTTAGCACACAAACAGTAAAAGATTTATTGGGAAAATAAATACTGTAAAACGACAGTTACAAATTGATTACAGTTAAATGCAGGCACGTCGTAGGTTTGCCGCTGCAGTGACGGTGTGATGGATGATGTCGCTGCACCGATCAAACATAGTCATTCACAGGGAAATAGTTGAAATGCGAAAACAAAGACAGTAGGTAACTTATTTTTCCAATCTGATGAAATAAATTTTTTGAACTACATAGTTCATGTCTTCTGTATGTACCTACTTCTGACACATATTGCATTTAATCTGTGATTTGTGGAATTAAAAACTTAAAGGAACATCTTCATTTTTAATGTGGTTACATATTACATACATTAAGAAGCACTTATCTGATATGATTACATAGCTTTATGGTAGATCATCAAATGCAGCCGTATGCCGGGATCCGGCCATACTGGTACCAGGTAATATAAAATCAAACATATTTGCGCTCCTCTGGAACTAAAATCTCCTCCGTGATGGCTGAAGTTAAATAGTAAAACTAATAAATGCAAGAAAACCTTTATAATATTTATGAATTCTGTTAAATTGATTCTGGGCTGTGAGTTACCTAATGGTAAACGCTAGAGTTCTACAATGGGAGGAAGAATGTCATAAATGAAGGCGAGTCAGAAATGCCTGTTGCAAATTGCACTGCAGTAGTAGTTGTCCATTTTTGTCAGCTTCAGTTGCTACACTTTTGGAAAAGGTCAAATATTGATATTAGAAGATTTTTGGTTATAGTTCATAGTAGCAATACCTTTTATCAGAACATCTATTTCATGATAAGGTCATAGCAGGTTTAGAGTAGGGATATTTTGTACGTGACACTCATTAACGCTGACAGACTACATAATCTTTTCAGCTCATTGATGCAAATCAATAGAGTATCAGGAGGAGAGCATACTTGGTCTACTGTTCTACCCATTGCATTGCATACTTACATGAAGTCAAATCACTAAAGACAATAATAGCAAGTTTTATTTTGACATTTAATGATAATTTAGTCCTCGAAAATGCATTTTTCTATTTTTATATCATTGAAACTGTCGGTGGTGAATTTTTCATTCCAACCGCTTATAAAAGTAAAATAGAGCAAAACATACATGACTTTTATACATGGCTGTGCCTTCCTTACGTTTTCATTTGTTAGTCTATCTGTCCATATGTCTATCCATATTACTAGCATTTTTTTATTCGACTGATATCTCGTAATTTTAGTAGTAAATGAACTATAACCAGCTGCTTTATAATTATGATTTATATCCATTTATTTTCTAAGTTCTAAACTAAAATTGTAGATTTTATACTTTTAACTTTTAAAGGTGCAGTGTTGACAGTTGAATTAGCCGCAAAGCGATAGTTATTAACATGAACTGCAATCGATGCAGCTTGCAAATTAACACTGACCCACAGCTTGGTGTTTGGTCTGCACTTTGGTAGTACTAAATTGATCGTAAGACAGATTGCATTCTTTGATAATTCGTTGCATAAAAATGAGTTTTCGATGATGATGATGGGTGACATGATAATGCTTATTGTTCAAAAGGTTCATACTTGTTTTATGGGTGGTCATAGTTTGTGGTCTCAAAATCTTGTCTTTGCATTGTTGTACCATTCACCGGAGATGCGTTTCGCTTGATTGTAATTAGTGAACTTGCATTTTAAAAACTAGTCATCCTACACGCATATACAAACAAAGGTGTTTGCGCGTGAAGTGAAGCAATATGAACTTGAAATTGAATTTTTTCTGATGAATCGCATTTAGACAAAATCTCAATGGAATGTTACTGTCTGTGTCTATGAATCTGTCTATGAATTCTGAACTACAGGTCAGAGGGCTGTGAACCAACTTGTCGCTCTTTGCGTTTAATGCTGCAAACATTATGCTAAAAATGCATTCAATGGGAAAGCATTCGAAACTTTTTCCAAAGAAAAAATAACTAAATATTCTATGGCATATATTTATTGGATCTGTCCTAAGTCCACAAAATAAGTACCTATGCAAACTATGCGCGTACCACAAAGCCATAAAAGAAACTGGATTTCTATTGTTATTTGTTTATGGCGCTCGACCATACGATGCCCTTTAAAGGCAGAACGTAATTTTGAACCTTTAATGCATCGGTAACTTGTATGCTCATCATCAGAAAGATATTGCTACACATTTTTATTCACACGGTTAATCAACACAATAGAAAAAAGTATGCTGTTAATGTAGGTGCTCTTTTTATTTTCATGCTTCTGGTTAGTTTGGTACACTATAATTGTCACAGTTTTGATTTTTACACATTCTGGGCAAACACGCATCAAGTATGTTTATGTCGTTAAGTTTGCTTTCATTTTTAGAATTTCACAACTCGTCTCATCTCATGCACAAAAAAACGAGGCACAAGTCCTCCTCCTCGATCATCCAACCGAAATAAGTCATTTTTAGCACATACATGCAATAACTATGAACTGGTCACGTAGAATAATGGGAGGATTCTCCCTGAGAAGATATGTTAATGGCGGTATTTCAAATGGGAGGATAATGAAAGTGCCAGCACAATTTAATACCTACGTGATTTTTATGTATCAGTGCACGTGATATTTATCATGTCATTATCAATTAATATCTGTAAAGTCCCACCGTTGGACTAATGCAGCACGCAGCGTCAGACAAGCAGCAATTATTGTGTTCGTATTTTTTTACTTGTGTCGGTAATGAATGTTTTTTCAATGACAGTCTGATAACAATCATTACTTGAGTTGTTTGGATATTTCAAGTGAAAATGCATGTGCTCCTGGCCATCACATTTAGCACATCGAACCTTATTGTGTGGCCAGATATAATCATGTATAGTAACAGCAAAGCTATTTTTAAACAGTCATGAAGAAGATCAATGTCGAAACAACTTGACTTAATTCATTGTTGAAAATAGCCGTGTAAACTTTAAGCACGTTTACTGGTGGTTGTTGTTAACTGTGATGACGCATTTGACAAAAAATGCTTTTCTCATAAAAATTAACAAGAATGCTCTCACGCCCAAAACTTGGATTTTAGGCACAGAGATAAATAGTTGTTACATAAAATGCAGTACACGGGGTGGGTTGTGATGTGAGTGAATACTTATGTGCAATTTTCTCTTGTTTTGTTAGACAAATGAATTATATCGGCGACTTCGTCGTAACGTTTGTTGTCGTCCTTTACTTGAA